>JAQZBX010016550.1:11054-36754 GCA_029593785.1 Cabassous unicinctus | reverse complement strand
TAGTAGCTGTAACATGGTGCTACTTTCCACATTCAATTAGCTAGACCCCAGAAAACTTGAAACAGTTTAGTCCAGCACTACCAAAATGCCACCATTCATACAATTCAATTTTTCCTACAAACTCAATTCAAAGAGCAATACACATGAGCATCAGACAAAATAACACAGGACAAGGCTTTAACATACAATCCTGGAGAGGCAGACATGGGACCCAATGAGGCAGACTGGGAGGAAGGGGGAGGTGGCAGCTGAAAGCAGCAGTGGGCATCTTGGCTGCTCCAAGGCTGGGGGAAAACTGGTCCAGGGCTTCCCTCTCCTGGAGCAAAGTATCTCACCTCTGTGTCTGCCAGCCTAACAGTCTTGAGCCACCAGGCTTTTAGGGCCAAACTGGCAGAGGGTTGAGGATGAAACATTTACACTTGGCCAGAGGAAACGTGACAGCAGGAACAGTACCCATAGGGTTCTCCAAGGCAAAGCTAGGTTCAAGGTCATTTAAAAAGGAATAAATCCTGCAGGGAAAGTGAGGGATAAAGCAGCAAGAAATGGGGAAATGGTGTCCCCTAAAGGGACAGAGGAAGTGAACTACTTCTTACAGCCAAGCCAAGCAAGGTAAAGCTTTAGCGATAACCTATTCCCCCCATGCCCATCAAATGCATACCCAGGGGTGCAAGAAGTGGGTAAGAGCTGTACCTTCTCCCCTCTAGGAATGAAGGCTCTTAGGGAAAAGGCTGGGAAGGAAGGCCCCTAACTAAGTTTATACCCTAAACGAGAGTCAGGGAAGTAAGCAGACAATATGTACAGAGGTTTTAGTTCTCCAGCCTCACCCTTGGAACTGTTCAAGTAAAGCTGCTGGTTTCTGCCCTGTCTCACCCTGCCTCCCAGCTTCAGGAGGCCTCAAGCCTCCACTTCCTTATGGAGGAGGGACAGGGCCCCCAGTGCGGCCACTACCTCATTTGTGGCTGAAGCCAGAGATCTGGGGCAAGATTGTTTTTTGGAACTAGAAGGAGTAGAGGCTCTTCTCAGCAAGTGCTGAGGTCCAGAAATGGAGGTGGGGTGGAGATGAGGGGAAATTGGGGGCAAAGTACAAAGTCTATTTTTTGCGAGTGTGTTGCCTTTGGGCTTGCAGTCATTGACAAGCCCCTGGGGTCTTGGATCCCGCACCAATGGAAAATGAAGGGGCCGTTGATCCAAAGGTCCTGACTCCAACAAAATCCTGGGCGGGTGCTGAGGATGCCCCAAAGGAGAGGTTGCCGCCTGACGTGCCCACTCCATGGGCAGCAGAGTTCTGACCAAACGTGGGCGTGGAAGTGCCTCCAAACACAGATTTGCTCTCAGGCATGCTGGCCACACTGAAGGCAAAGGGCATGCTCTGGCTGGGTGTGCCCAAGGTGCTCTGACTCAAGGCTCCTCCAAAGGGGGTTGTTGTGCCGGTGGTCCCGCTCTGTCCTGTTTCAAAGCTGAATGCTCCAGAGGTGGCGCTGGCGCCTGGGATGGCCACACTGATCCCAAAGCCTCTGCTGCTGGTTGGGGCTACAAATCCCCCAAACATGAAGGGTGATGGTTTTGTGCTGCCAAACACTGAGATACTTGCCCCACTGCTGGTGGTTTGGGTTGTAGCTCCAAAGCCAGAGCTGGTGACTCCACCAAAGGAGAAAACAGCTGTGGTGCTGCCAAAGGCTGGCTGGGTACTGGCGGGGGTGCCAAAGGTAGAAGCTGAGGGTTTTAAGGCCTAGACATCATTAATTTCAGCCCTTATCCAATTGTACATGTTACAAAAATAGCCTGAAAATTGGAAGGAATTATAATTATTTTAAATGCAGAGAGAGAAAAAGCCCCTATCTCCAAATGCCAGAGATGAAATAATTTTTCTAGGTTGGTTACAGGGCCAGGAGGCAATTTCTTTACTATGAAGAGATGTCATTTCTCAAGTCCTAATCCAACCACAGTGTTGGCCATGAAATACAGAAAGAATGATACTTTTAAAATGTTTTAAAACTGAAAATTACATTCTTTGATAAACACACAT
Organism: Cabassous unicinctus; assembly: GCA_029593785.1. Lineage (NCBI taxonomy): Eukaryota > Metazoa > Chordata > Mammalia > Cingulata > Chlamyphoridae > Cabassous > Cabassous unicinctus. The sequence continues at coordinate 34,728 of JAQZBX010016550.1, read as the reverse complement.
TTTTGAGAAAATTTTAATCCCAAGTGTACTGTTAAATATAAAATGTCATGTGAATCCCTTTAGAAAAGAGTACGCATCATTCCAGTAAATATATTACCCCAGTCTGAGATTCTTACTGAATAGCAAAAATCCGTGGATTTCTATTTCCAATTTAATAGATTGACAGAAATTATATTGAATTCAGATCCTCTCATAATGCTTGAGATTGTTTCCATTTTAGAGTCCTTAGCCTTCGCCTTCTCTCCAATTCTAATCCATAATGCATCAAGAAATTTCTTGTAACATCACTACCATGTTTAAAGTTTAAAAACTAGTATTGATTTAGATTACATTTATATCACATCAAACTACCCATATCCATCTTTTCAGGCCATTTATAACCTGGCCTCACCCCATTTATTCCAAAAGTTTTGAATATTTTTCTTTATTAAGGACGTTGTGGGCTTACAGAACAATCATGCATAAAATACAGTATTCCCATACATTACTCCACCAGCAAGAACTTTTATGTTGTGAAACATTTGTTGCAATTGATTATAGCACATTTTTATAAGTGTACTATTAATTAAAGTTCATGGTTTAACCTAAGGCTCAATGTTTGTGTAATGTAGGTCAAGGATTTTTAAAATGTTTATTCTTTTATCATATATACAACCTAAAATTTCCCCTTTTATTCTTATTCAGATAAATATTTCAGTTTTGTTAATTACCTTCACAATGTTATGCTACAAACACCACCATCCATTACCAAAACATTTCCATCACTCCAAAAAGAACCCTATACAGGTTAAGCCTTAACGCCCCATTCCTTATCCTCAGCCCATCCTTTACTATCCTGTATTCTATATTCTGACTCCTTGCATTTGCTTTTACTAATTGTTTCAAATGCTGTATTTGTCCTTTTGCATATGACTGATTTCACTCAACATGATATCTTCAAGGCTCATCCATGTTGTACATATTTTTCAAACTATTTTGCTGGCCTTAATATCCAGTATTAATATTTTACTACATACCACGCATCATTCAACACACTGCTTTCCTTCATTATTGTTGTGTTGCAAATATAGTTTAACCTCAAATGGGTCTCTAATAATAAGTTTTATGGAATATATTATATACATTTAGTATACCTTAGGCATCTTACATTTATCCAAGACAATGCAGAACACTCAATATGTTGATTTCCTGATTCTTTTTCTTTCACATACTATCTAAACCTAAAATGAGGGTTTTACTGGAATTTCATAGGTCCAGTCTGTGTGGTCATTTTTATTGGTATATAATGAATTTATTTTCCAATTGTGGTGAACTCTAACTAGATATGATGTAAACATGGCAAAATAATATATTAACACCATTTAAAATAAAAACATCTGTTGCAATTATCTGAATCTGAAAGTCCATTTGAACATTAAAAACTTTGATACAAAAATAATGGATTAGGGGTCAGGATGTATATTAAAATTTATAATTATGATTGTGTATCTCCAAATATCCCTTTGAAATTCTGTCAATTTCCTTTATATATATTTCATATTATGTTAATAGGTACGTGCAAGTCTAGAATTTCATTCCTAAGTGAACTGTTATTTTATGAAAGCTACTTCTTTTTTAAACTAAAAAATTTATAGTAGAGCATTTGTTGTTTTACAGAAAAATTATACAGAGTGCACAGAGTTCTCATATGCCCTTTCCTCCACTCACATAGAGTTTTTGCTATTAATATTTTGCTTTAGTGTAGTATATCTGTTACAATTGATGAAATAATATTATTATACTATTAATAAGGCATATTTTACATTAGGGTTCAACTCTATGTTGTACAATTTTTTAAAAAAAATTTCTGATAAAATTTATGAAAGCAAAATTTCCCATTTGATCCACCTTTAATTATGAAACTCACAGCTGTTAATTACTTTCACAATGTTATGCCACAATCACCAACAACCATTACCAAAACATTTCAATAACATCAAAGATAAAGTTATCCCATACCAATTAAGCATTGACTCCATATTCCACACTCCCACCTGGACCCTCATAAATTGTACTTACTACTAAATATATTATGTATTACTGAATTTATGAAGTTGCATTTTTAAATTATTTTATAAATTTGAAATCCTACAGTATTTATCCTTTTCTGTCTGGCTTATTTCTCTAAACATGTCTTCAAGGTTCTTCTATATAGTGGCCTGCTTCAGAACTTCATACCTTTATATGTCCAAATAATATTCCATTGTAAGTACATACCACATTTTTTTTATCAATTAATCTCCTTATGAGCATTAGCTTGCTACCACCTTTGGCTATTGTGAATAATGCTGCTATAAACATTGTTGGGCAACTATCTGTTCAAGTCCTGCTTTCAATTTTGGGGGGTATATACTTAGAATTGGAATTGTATGCTTAAATGTTTATTCTATATTTAACTTTATGGGAAATACCAAATTGTTTTCCACAGTGTTTGTACCTTTTTACACTCACACAAACAATGAATGAATGTTTCTGTTTTTCCAAATCCTTTTTAACCTGTATTTTTTTCCATTTTTAAAATAGTAGACATTCTAGTGATATGAAACATTATATTATTGTGGTTGTGATTTACATTCCCCTGATGGCTAATGATGTTGAGCATTTTATTTAACAAATCTATTTTATTGATACATACTAATAAAGCATAATTCAATCCAAAGTGTACAATTAATGGTATTTGGCATAATCACATATTTGTGCATTCATTTCAATAATTTTAGATCATTTTCATTATTCCAATAATAATAAACAAAATCAAGCAAAAACTAGTCACCTCTCAATCTCTATGTTGAGCATATTTTCATGTGCTTTTTGGCCATTTGTATATCTTCTTTGGAGAAATTTCTATTCAAGGGTATTGCTCATTTTTAATTGTGTTGCTTGTCTATTTTTGTTGTTATAGTAATTCTTTATACTATGAATATTATACTCATATCAGATATATGGATTCCAAATATTTTCTCACATTTCCTAGATGATATTTTTTATATTCTTGATAAAGTCTTTTAATGCATGAAAATTTTAAATATTACTTAAGCTCCATTCTTCTATTATTTTCTTTTGTTGCTACTGCTTTTGGTGTAAAGCCTAAGAAACCACTACCTAATGCAAGGTTCTGAAGATGCTACCCTATGTTTTCTTCTAGGAGTCTTATAGTTTGGGTTTTTAATTTAGGCCACTGATCTACTTTGATTAAAGTTTTGTGAAATAGGAATCCACCTCCATTCTTTTGCATATGTATATTCAGTTTTCCAGGCATCATTTGTTGGACTTGGTACCCTCACCAAAAATCCATTTGCCATAGGTGTGAGGTGTGATTTCAAAACTGTCAATTTGATTCCATTGATACTGACACCATAGAATGAGTTGGGAAGTATTCCTTCTTCTCCTTTTTCATATCTTTCTTCTTTTCTAATATAAGTATTTAGAGCTAAACAGTCTCTCAACACTGCCTTTGCTGCATCCCATAAGTTTTGGCATGCTGTATTTTAATTTTTATTTGTTTCAAAATATTTTCTAATTTTACTAAGGATTTCTTCTTTGATGCATTGCTTATTTAAGGATGTATTGTTTAGGGGAGCAGGAGTAGTTCAATGGTTAAATGCCTGCTTCCCATGTGCAAGCCCCTGGGTTCAATCCCTGGTACTACCTAAAAAAGAGTGTATTGTTTAATTTGACATATTTATTAGCTTTCTATTTCTCCATTTGTAATTGATATCTACTGTCATTCCATTATGGCCAAAGAAGATAAATTTTATGATTTCCATATTTTTAAATTTACTGAAACTCATTTTGTCACCTAAATTATGGTCTAGCATGGAAAATGACCCATGTGTATTAGAGAATGTATATTCTGCTGTTGTTGGGTGAAGTGTTTTATGTATATCTGTTAAGTCTAGTGGTTTGTAGTACCCATCAAATCTTCGATTTCCTATTCAGCTTTCTGTTTAGATATTCTATTCATTATTGAGAGTGCTGTATTGAAGTTTCTTATTATTAATGTGGAATCTTCTGTCTTTCTTCAAATCCAATATTTTTATCAAATAATATTGTGCCTTTGCAATTAAATGAATATATATTTAAAATATTATTTGTTGAATTGACCCCTTTAAATATAGTTTCCTTCTTTGTCCCTTGTAACCAATTTTTTGCTTAAAGTCTGTTTCATTTTATATTATATCTACATCAGAACTCCTTCGGTTGTTATTTACACAGAATATCTTTGTCCTTTCTCTCTCAAACCAATTATGTCTTAGAATTTAAGCAGAGCCTCTTGGAAACAGCAGTTGTTGCATCATGGAATTTTTAATCCATTCAGCCAATCTCTGTCTTTTGATTGGAATGTTTAACCCATATACCTTTAAAATAACAAATGATAATCAGGACTTTATTCTGTCATATTGTTGGTCTTTGTGAGTTTCACACATTTTTGTCCCTCAATTCTTCCATTACTGCTTATTTTCATATTTATTTGATTTTTTATAATGAACCCTTTCCATCCCTTCTCACTTCCTTTTGTGTATACTTACTGATATTTGTCTATTGAGTACCATGGGTCTAAATCTATAACTATAACATTTGGTTTGGGAGCAAATTAACTTAAATATATAAATACAAACTATGTTTCTATATCATTGCATTGTCCCACCATTTTTTTTTTACAGTGTTCTTTTTATGCTATTGTAGAAAACCATTTTTTGTTTGTGGTCAGCTTTAAGACCTTTTTTTGTCTTTGGTGTCTTATTCTTCTTATTTATATTCTTATTATAATTGATTCCTGTAGATTTATTTTTCTTTTCCCTTCTTGGAAATTTGTAAGTCTTGAATCTGGGAATTTCCAGGCTTTTACTATTTAGAAAATATGTACAGCACTTATTTCCTTGAATATTGCTTCTCACCAATTTCCTCTCTCCTCTGTTTTTGAAAATTCTACTAGAAAATGTATTAATCAGATTAAGCTATGCTAGGATGCTTTGGCAGAGAAATTTAGAGATGTATTCCCACAGCAAAGGTTCATTTCTCGCTCTTGAAAAGTTTGATGTGGTTAGATGGCTCTACTTGTTGACTGTCTTCCAATGTTTTCTCAAAGGGTGCTCCCATTTTGCAATTCTAACACCTCAACATTTCTGGGTTTACCTTTTCAAAGAAAGATCTTCTTGGTTCTCCACTTTGCCTTCTCAGCAGCGGCCATTCTGTCCCAATTGATAATACTTGTGTTAATATTAAGTATTCCAGCTTTTTTTTCCTTTCTCAAGATGGGATGCTCTACTTTTGTTTTAGAACCACTTATTTTCTTTTCATCTCAAGAGATGTTTGATTTCCCATTTACATGTTTTCTGTTTCAGAAATAGACTCAGAGACAGAATTGGTATCATAATTTTTTTCCTCAATATTTTTATAATATTGTAGTATTATGTCTTCATCTGGTACAAAATTTTAGATGGCTCTTTGCTTGTCAGTGTGGGGAAAGGTCATGTGGGGAATATAAAGTTGTTTAATGCATGATTATTGTGCTGAAAGGAAGAATTTACCATCATTCTAGACCTTAAATTGGGGCACATATTATGCTTGGCAGTTTATTGAGATTGTTAAAAAGCGAAATATTTAAAATAGCCCTGTCAAATAGGTATTTTCCCAATTTTATTACCAAAAATAGATATGGAGTAGTTGTTAATATTTCAGCTGGAGTTTAAAGCCCTGCTCTGTTACTTCACAGTGCCTTTTAGTTGTATCAAACTTTTTAATTAACTTTTTTATTTTTAAAGAAGATTTAGATTACATAAATATTATATAAATAATATAAGAGAGAGACAGCCAGCAAGATGGTGGTAGAGTATGGTGCTCCTAGAGTCAGCTCATGATACAGGGCAATTAGTAATCACCCAGAGCTATCTTGAGCAACTGTTTGGGAGATCCATGAGAGCAGAAGAGCATCCTGCAAAATCATTGAAAGAATGCAAAGAGGAAGCTGCCCATTTACTTAAAAGTTACTAGGTAGAGCCCTCCACTCCATGGAGGCCAGTGCCTATCCTCTACTGGAAGCACAGCCTCTTCAGGAGCTATTCCATGGCTGGTATTGGAAGCTCCATTACCCAAAAATGGGGGAGGAAGAGATGGTTGGGCACCAACTTCAGCTACTGATTAGTAAATTTGACTGGATAAAGCACAATATTAAGAACAGTTAAAGTTTGAACCTGTCCAAGTCAGAAAGTGACCAGTAGCTGCCATTTTAACACTGCCTCCAGCATGCAGGGAAGTGGGGTGGACTGATAACCACAGTGCTCATAGGAACAGGCTTCTGTCAATACAGATTTGATCTCAGCTCTATCCTAAGCCTCAGCCCCACCTCTTGTAGGGAAGAAGCTGGGGGTACCAGCACCAGCCTCTCCAGGAAACTACAGACCATGCTATTCTGTGGCTGGATTTGAAAGCTCCATTTCCCAAAACGAGGGGAGGAAGAGACATTTGGTCACTGACTTCAGGTACTGATTAGTAAATTTGGTTGGCCAAACTATAACCCTAAAACCAGTTAAAGTTTGAATATGTTCAAGTTGGAAAGAGACCAGTAACCACCATTTTGACACTGCCCCCAGCATGAGGGGAAGCCAGGCTGATTGGGTACATTTGTCTGGCACAGACTGAGTAGCAGGAAATCTACCATGGCAACTGCAGTCATTTTGGACCTGCCCACACCTACAACTTGATCCATTGTTGTTTCGTCAGTCTTTCTGGGCAACTACAGACTAGGCCTGCACTACTTGGATTATTACACATGACTGTGGCTCTATCCCTAACCCTGGCAAAGGAGAAAGGTTTAAGAAGCTCCATCCATCCCTAGGACAATGCAGGCAACTTGAGCCTCCACAGCTTATAGCACAAACTACATCCTTGGAATTAACTATACAACCACCAAGGGAGGAAGGGCAAAAAATCACTAAAGTAGAGAAATTGTACCCAGAATAAATACATCTAGTAAGCCAGATGCCAAGACACCAACAAAAACTACAATTCATACTAAGAAACAGCAAGATATGGCCCAGTTAAAGGAAGCAGATAATCCACCAGATGACATAGAGGATTTGAGACAAATAATCACAGGTGTTCAAACAAATATCCTTAATAAATTCAGTAAGATGTCTAAAGAGGTCAAAGTTTATAAAAGTGTATGGTCAAAAAGTAAACCATAGTGTAAATGATTTACCATGGTTTGTAGCTGTGCTTCAATAACTGTACAGCAGTTGTAACAAACATACCACCCACATATAAAATGTTATTAATAGGGGAAGGAGAAAAGGGGGAGGATGTTGAGTATATAGGAGAACACTGTATTTGGTATGTGACTTTTCTGTAACCTAAAACTTCTTTGAGGACAAAATGAAAAAAAAAAGTAAGACAGTGGGGGAATAAATGGAAGAAAATATCACTGTACCTATAGGAAAACAGATCTTACATTGATGAAAGGCAAAATGTCAAAAAAAATTTAAATATTTTTTATCATCTTAAATTTTTAAAAAAATTTTTATTTTTTTTATTTTTTTTGTAATTTACTTCATATTCTTAGAACTATCATTATTATTTCATTTTCTTATTAACTGTATTTGGCTATTTTATTGGCTTCATTTTTGAAGAAGTTTTGGATCACAGAAGGGTTACAACTTGACAGGGGAGGATCCTTGGTGTGGGGTGCCAGTGATGGGGGATACATTAGAGGAAGCTCAACTGGGCATACATATAATGCACATAAATATGTTCAAATGTTCATGGGGCATTGACATGGTGTGGACATTTACTCAATAACCAAAGGAATATCAAATTCCTTTCCTGGGGAGCTCTGCCACATTCTCTAATGGATCAGCAAGAATCCCCAAGTATAAGGGCAGTGACTAGTGAAGGAGAATGGTCCATTTGTGGGCCCTTCATTTTGATGACTGTGCATATGAACCTTTAGTCTTGAAATGGAAACATAACCTAATATTATAGGGTACCTAAGAGTTGCCTCTTGGGAGCCTCCTTGTTGCTGAAATGTGACCTTTAAGCCAAACTCAGCATATAAATACATTACCTCACCCCCAACTCCCCCAGTGTGTGACATGACTCCGAGCGATGAGCCTCTCTGACACCAATGGATTATTACCAAGCATCAACTAGTAATGCAAATGGAAAATTACCTTGACCAAAAAGGGTAAAAATAAAGACAAATGAGTTTATATGTCTAAGAGACTTCAATGTGAGTCAGGAGGACATTCCAGAGGTTATGCTTATGCACATCTCAGCAGGATCTTATTGAAAGCCAACGTGAATATTGCTTCAAATAATAGTTCCAGAGGGCTCTGGAGACATCCAGACACTATAGTCAGGGCAGGTAGCTTAGGAGTTTTGTGCCTTGCCAGTGGGCCCGACTTTAGAATTTATGCTTCCCAGTGTGACAGAGTTGGACTCAATTGTGGTATTCCTACACATGGGTCTTCTGTCCTTCTCTTTGAAGCTATAAATATATTCCTAAAGTTGGTTGTGTACATCCAAGAAACTTAAATCTTTGTGCTATCCATGTGTCAGCTGGGCCCTGAAGCTCAATGGAGTTGCAACACCTACTCTCTAGTTCATTATTCTCACACAGGACAACTAACAAGGAGGTGAGGATGGACAACTAATAAACCAAGGAACCTAGAGAGTCTATAACTGCAAGCAAGAACATACCATCCATCAGTACCATGGGATCACAGAACCATCTTAATTAAAGGTGGAGTGGACACCATCATCCCAGAATTCTCAGGATTGGGAAATGGACTATAGATTAAAGTAGACTTTACTGGTATTCTACTATAGACATATTGTGATTCTAGCAATTGAAGAAATTATATCATTGATGAGGAGTAAGTGGCCACTTGAGTTTCTGAGGGCAGGGAGAGGGAAAATCAGGTGTAACACGAAGGCATCTTCAGGACTTGGGAATTATCCTCAATGACATTGCAATGAAAGATGCAGGCCATTATATATCCTGTCATAACCTACAGAATTGGGTGGGAGAGAGTGTAAACTACAATGTAAGCTTTAATCTACATTTAGTGACAAAGCTCCAAAATGTGTTCATCAATTGCAATAGATGTATCTCACGAATGAAGGATGTTGTTAATTTGGGAAAATGGGATCGGGGCATATGGGAATCCTCTATATATTTTATGTGACATTTGTGTAATCTAAGTATCTTTAAAAAATAAAAAAACAAAAAATAAAAATAAGCATGGAATGCATAAAATTAAAAAAACTATGGTCATAGACTCTGTTTTCAAATATCTGAGGAAAGTTCAAAATTACAAACAGCCAATTATTCTGAATTCCCACAATTGTTTTCACATTGATTGTTGTATCAATTAGTTATTGATTTATAACAAGCTATCCCAAATAAATTTTTTATGATAACAGCTTCATGATAAATGGGAGACTATGGTGTGGCATTTTTCTAACTTTTGCAGAGGTCCTCATGGTTGTATTGTCAGCTCTGTGTCCACTCAAATGGTTTTGTTTTTCGTTGCTATTGTTTCTTACATTTTGGGGCTTTCCTCGATATATGCTGCTTTTGAGTGACCTTGACTGAGACAACACTTCTCTTTTCCACATATCTTCTCATCCTCCAGCAAGCTAGTTTGGAGTTGTTCACATGAACAATCCAGAACTCTAGAATAGCACAACAGAAAGACAACAAGGTCTCTTGAAGTACATTGTGACTTCTACCATATTATTTTGGCCAATAGAAATAAAACACTTTATGCCCAACTGAGAATCAAAAGCAGATAAAGTGACTCCATCTATTGATTGGAGGATCTGACCAGTTGTGAGAGCTTGAAGTTCTTTTATTAATTCCAGAAAAGAATATGTTTTTGAACTAATCCATTCCTGTGAGTCTGAGACCCTTTGATTACATTTGATTCTGTTAAGGGACCTTGAATAGATGTCTTGGCTAGGTAGACTTTCATTGGACTACGTCAATGAGACTTGACTCAGGTTGGATCTCTGCCTTCTTACTGGAGCCTTAAATAAATGGAGAAACAGTGAAGAGAAACACAGAGAAAAGAGAGCTGCCATTTTTATCCTGCCATGTGAGAGACAACTTGAGGATTGCCAACAGCAAAGCTGAAGCACGAAGTCCTCAAGAGGCTGAACCCATGAAGTAGCTCACATATGAAGAGAATAGCTGTATGCCTGATCACACACAGTTTAGTTCCAGGAGACAGTAGATTGTGGAGTGGAAGGCAGGGACCTTGGCAGATATTGGCTGCCATCTTGCCTTGCTATGTGGCAGGATGCCAGGATCACCAGTAGCTGACTTTGGTGGGAAGCCATTTCTATGTTGATTTAGATATTTTTACAACCTCAGAATTGTAAGCCTTTCTCTAATAAATTTCCTATTATAAAAGTCAAAACATTTCTGGTACTTTGCATCAATAGCCCTGTGGAAAACTAAAACAGCAGTTGTATAAGTCAGCCAAAGGTGTGCTGATGCAAAATACCAGAAATCTTTGGCTTTTATAAAGGGTATTTTTGGGGAGCAGAAGTTTACAGTTACCAGGCCATAAAGCATAAGTTACTTCCCACACTAAATTCTATTGCCATGTGTTGGAGAAAGATGGCTGCCAACCTCTGCCAGGGTTCAGGCTTCCTGGGTTCCTCTCTTCCTGGGCTCATTTCTCTCTGGGCTCAGCTCCTATGTTTTCTCCACAAGGTCAGCTGCAGACTATGAGGCTCTCTAGGCTTTGCCTCTCTCCATGAGGTCAGCTGTAGACTATCAGGAAAGAGGCTATGTCTCTCTCCCTGAAGCTCAATTCTACCCAGGCTCAGCTGCTCTGCATCTCTTTGTGCTTACTTCCCAGGGTCCAGTTCAAAACTCCAACAACTCCTCTGCTCTGCCCTGTACTTTTATCTGAGTCCCCACCCACCAAGTGGGGAGGGAAGCAACATCCTACTAACATGGTCCAATCAAAGCGCTAAAATCATAAATTAATCACACCAATGTACAGACCAGTTTACAAACCTAATCCAATATCTATTTTCGGAATTCATGAATAGTGCCAAACTGCCACAACAGTCATATTTTAACTACACAGATTCAGAGGAATATGGAGAATTAGTGCAATCTCTACAAACTGTATACCCAAGTATATATTTCACTTAAGTAAATATTTATTGGGATCCTCCCTGGTCCAGCATTGAAAGATGACTTTTTCCTCCTTTACCCTCAGCAGGAGAGTGAATTTCTTGAACAGCAAGTGAGAGTTTGACTACATTATTAATGGAGCATCATTGGAAATTCAATGCCGGAATTTCAAGGCTCCCCCAGATGTAAATATTCACTATCTTCCCCTCACTTCCAGCTCACCATCCCTACACTAAAGAGAATTATATATTTTTCTTCAGATACCACACTGAGTCCAGGGACCTCATGCCTGACTCATTGACTAATGTGATTAAAGAACCCTTACTTCACTGATGCTATGTTTATTTCCTAGAGGAGTCCAGTAAGTATTGCAGGGAACAGTGCAGAAGGAAGGATGCTTTCAATCTGCTGTATTTTCAGGGAACTACAAATGGGTATTTGTCCTCAAATGGAAATTCATGTAAATTTTCAAAAACGGTTTTGTGGTTATATACCATAATGTCTTGTGATAATATATATTAACATATGTGTCATAAATAATATATATTATATATATATATATAAAATAAATCTTGACATCTTATCTTATTGTAGGTATAAAATTCAGTGGCATTAATTATATACACATTGTGCTACCATTACCTCCATCCATTATCAAAATTTTTCCTCACTCCAAATAGAATCTCAGTACTTATTAAACAATACTCTCCATTCCTGCCTCCCTTAAGTCCCTGTTAGAGTACTGTCTACTTTTTGGGGATGAACTTTTTTATTCTTGATATTTCATATAATTGGAACCATACAATATTTGTCCTTTTAAATCTTGCTTTTTTTTCACTCAGCATTATGCTTTCAAGGTTTGTCCATGTTGTATCATGCATCAGATCTCTATTTGTTTTTCATAGCAAAATTATATTCCATCATATGAATACACAATATTTGGATTAGCAATTCATTTGTCAATGGATAATTGAGTTATTTTTACTTTTTAGCTATTGTGAATAATGAAGTAATAGACATCAGTGGACAAATAATTTTTTTAGTTACTGTTTCGATTTCTTTGGGAGTATCCCAAGGAGTGGAATTATTGGGTCATTTGTTAAGCCCATGTTTCCCTTTTGAAGGTCGGCCAAGCTGTTTTCCTTGGCTGCTGTAGCATGTGACATCCCCACCAGTCATGCAGTGGTGTTCCAATTTCTCCATATTTTCACCAGGTTTGCGGTTTTCTATTTGCTTTTTTAAAATAGTTATGCAAGTGAGAGTGTAGTCAAATCTCATAGTGGTTTCGATTTGAAATTCCTTATTGTCTAATGATGTTAAGAATCTTTCCAGAGACGGCTGGAAGATGGAGTAAGTCGATTTTCCCTCTAGACTGGGGGATTTCAGTAGTACTTTCCCAGAGTTTCCAGCCTCGGAGACATCGCCTCTGATCTAGGAGGTGCCCTTGCCCTCAGGCACCCTGGGCCTGATCTCCAATCTCATGCCCCTCATTTCCTGTGCTCCTGAAGTACCGAGGGTCATCACTTTATTCTGGTTTTGGGCTGTTGGCAGCGCTCTGTAACCCTGGACCTCTTTGTTGTGTAGCTGGCCGGTTCCTTCTCAGGAATTTCCATGTTGACTGCACACAGAGCTTCATCTCCATCAGGGCGCGCTGTAGTTCCTCTGTGGCCCTATTCTTTATTTTCCAGCGTTGGGAGTACACCAGGTACTGGAACATTTTTGTCTTCTGCAGCGCCCTCCCAGCGACCACTGAAATGGCATTATTCATCGCTTTCTCTGGGCCAATAAAACCCTTTATGATTACCTCCTTGACGGGAATCTAGGAAAAAAGGCCGAAGGCCAGAGAAATAAGGGACCCTGTGAAGGAAGGAAAGTGTAGGCGTTTCACCGTAAAACTTCATCTGGTACATGGTGTGTCTCAGGATAATTAGCTCCTTAATTGGGGATTATTAGAGTTTTATTTGGTGCTTTATAATAATATGTATTTTATAATAAGATCAAGACTTACAGTAAAAATTTCAGAAGAGTTGGACTACATTATATATTATATATATAAGAGAATGAGGATGAGAATGAGGATGGCCAAATAGCTGGAGAAGTTGGGGCTATTTTTCAGCCTTGCAGAGAGTTGAATTATCGCTTTTATTGTGGTTATTACAGTAGAGGAATGGAGAAAGGGAATGGGTGGAGATATAAATAAATGCTTCAGCCTCCTAGTTTACGAATGGAACATTCTGGGAGGATGTGGCTTATCCATTGATGGGGAGCTGGATGTAAAAAATAATATATAAAGAAAGGTAGCAATAGAAATGGAAGTTCTTATTCTACTTTAGGTTGACTGTGTTAAGAATTTGTATACTCACTCTACCTATAGTGGACTCTTTAATCTAAGTAAGGTATGGCATGTCTTTAAGTAAGGGAATTTACATGATTCCTGATTAACATTCTTCATAAACAGGACTTGCAACATTTTCATTGTTTCCACCTGATACTCTAAGATATTATCCTTATTTTTTGTAAGGAAATATACATTTGGGATACGATTGACTAATTTTCTTAAACTGAACCATTGCTAACTTCCTGGAGTAAAACTCATTAAGTCAGTTTGTAATCTTTTTTTACACACTTTTGGATTTAGTTGGATAGATTTTTTTTATGTTCATGAAGAATTCTTGTAAATTATTTTAAGTTCCTGTGATGTCTTTACATGGTTTTGTTATCAATGAAATGTTAACCTCAAAGAATGAGTTAGGAAGTATTTCCTCCTCTTTGGTATTTTGGAAGAAATTTGAGAGTGGTTAGGTTAATTCTTCTTTGAATGTTAGGTAGTATTCGACAGTAAAATCATTTGGTTGTTGACTTATCTTTATAGGGAGGCTTTTGAATACTGGTTCAATCTCTCTACTTTTTATTTGTCATTTGATATTTTTTCATGAGTCATTATAGGTAATTTGTGTATTTCTCAGAATTTGCATTTTCAGCTAAGTTACATAATTTGTAGATGTATAATTGTTCTAGTATTCTCTTACAATTCTTTTTAGTCCTGTAAGGATGTTTGTAAGGGCCCTGCTTTCATTTATTCTATTTATTTACATTTCTTTTTTTCTTTGTCAGTCTAGCTAGTCTGTCCAATTCATTGAGCTTTATACAGAACGATCTTTTGGAGACAATAATTGTTTTCTAAAAATGTATTTTGTATTTCATTTTTCTCTGCTTCAAAATGTTTTTTTTTTTTTTACTCCTGAAAACTTTGGTTTAGTTGGCTCTTTACCTGGCTCCTGAAGATGTGACATATATAGCTTTGAGATTTTCTTCTTTTGTAATGTAAGTGATTATAGCTCAAATTTTCCCTCTAACAAATGCCTTGGCTGCATCCCATAAGTTTAGATAGGTGGTGTTTTCATTTATATTTGTCTACATATTCTATTTTCCATTGTGATTTCTTCCTTTTTCCTTAAAAAAATTAACTATATTGATACATATTAATAAAGCATACCATTCATCCAAAGTATACAATCAATGGTATTTACTATAATCACATAGTTGTGAGTTCATCACTTCAGTCATTAGAGAATTTTCATTATTTCATTAATAATAATAATAATAATAATAAACAGACAAAAAACAAAGAAAATTCCACACCTCTCAATTTCTCTATATTTCCCCTGTGGTACATAGCTGCTATTTCTGGCTAATCTTGCACAATTTCTTTATTTTTTAAGCAGTTTTAGTGAAATATATTCATATACCACATGATCTATCCAAAGTATATAATCAATGGCTTTTAGTATAATCACAATATTGTACATTCATCATCTCAAAAACTTAAGAACAAATTCATTACTCCAGAAATGAATGACTCCATACCACTTAGCATTCCTTCCTCAGCCCTGTATAAACATTAATCTAATTTCATGTTTATAAATTGGTTATAATTACATTTTATATACATGGAATCATAGAATATATAGTACTCTGTATCTGGTCTCCTTTACATAGCATTAACTTACATTTGTTTAGCTTCAAAGAAAAATGGTCCTATATATGTAATTTCACCCATATTCATATTTCTCATATATATTTATATTTCACATAATATATTTAATCGGTAATAATGCAATCATACAGTGTTTTTCTTTTTGTGTCTGACTTGCTTCACTCAACATCATGACCTCCAGTTTCATCTATATTGTCATATATTTCATGACATCATTTCTTTTTACCAATACATTATATTCCATCATGTGTATAATCCACAATTTGTTTATTCATTCATCAGTTGATGGACCCCTCTATGGTTTCCAACTTTTAGCTATTGTGAATAACACTGCTCTGAACATTTGTGTTCAGATGTCTATTTGTGTTTCTTCTCTCACTTCTTCTGGATATATACCTATAAATATTATTGCCAGTTCCCACCGCAAGTTTATATTCAACTTCCTTAGCAACTACCAAACAGTCCGCCACAGTGCCTGTAAGATTCTTCATGTGCACCAACAATGAATAAGGGTTGCTATCTCTCCATATCCTCTCCAGCATTTACAGTTTTGTGACTTTTTAATAGCAGCCTGTCTAATAGGTTTAAAATGATACCTCATTGTAGTTTTGAGTTGAATTTCCCTAATCACTAGTGATGTTGAACATTTTTTCAGGTATTTCTTTGCCATTTGTATTTCTTCTATTGGCAGTTGTCTTTGCAAATCTTTTGTCCATATTTTAATCTGATAGTTTTTCTTTGTATTGTTGAGTTGTATAATCTTCTTATATATTATGGATATTAAATCCTTATCAGGTATGTGATTGCCAAATACTTCCTCCCATTGAGTCAGCTGCATTTTCATGCTTTGACAGAGTCCTTTGAGGTTCAAAAGTGTTGAATTTTGAGGAAATGTCATTTATCTATTTTTTGTTGTTGTTGCTCTTGCTTTGGGTGTAAGGTTTAGGAAACTACTGCCTACCACAAGATATTCAAGATGTTTTCCTACATCATCTCTTAGGAGCTTTATGGCTGTTGTTTTTATTTTTAAGTCCTTGACCTATTTTGATTTAATTTTTGTATAAGGTGTGAGATAGGGTTCTGCTTTGTTTGTTTTGTATATGGCTATCCAGTTCTCCCAGCACCATTTGTTGTAAAGATTGTTCTGGCCTGGCTGGGAGGGCTTAACAGCCTTGTCAAAAGTCACTTGACTGTAGAAGTGAGATCAGTTTCTGAGTTTTAGATTTGGTTCTATTGGTCAATCTGTCAGTCCTTGTGCCACTACCATGTTTTTCATTTTTATTTTTTTAACCACTGTAGCTAAATAATAAGCTTTAAAATCAAGAAGTGAGAGCCCTCCATCTTCATACTTCTGTTTTAAGCCATTTTTGACAATTCAGGGCCCAAATAAATTTGATTATTCACTCTTCAATCTCTACGAAGAGGCTGTTGGGATTTTTATTGGGATTGCATTGAATGTGTAAATCAGGTTGGGTAGAACTGACATTTTAACAATATTTAGTCTTCTAATCCATGAACATGGAATATCCTTCCATTTATTTAAGTCTTTTCTTGCTTTTTTCAACAATGTTTTGTAGTTTTCTGAATACAGGTCCTTTATGTCCTAGGTTAAATTTATTCCTAACAATTTGATTGTTTTACTCGCTGTTATAAGTGGAATTTTTTTCCCCAATTTTATCCTCAGATTGCACATCAGTAATGTATAGAAATGTTATTGATTTTTGCATATTAATCTTGTATCCCACCACTTTGCTGAACTCATCTATTAATTCTAGTAGCTTTATGGTGGATTTCTTAGGATTTCCTAGATATAGGATCATGTGATCAGCAAATACTGAAAGTTTTACTTCTTCCTTTCCTATTTGAGTGCCTTTTTTATTTGTCCAGTTCTACTACAACTTCTAGCACAATATTGAATAATAATGTTGACAGTGGGCATCCTTGTCTTTACCATATTGAGAAAGCTTCCTTCTATTCCTATCTTTTGGGATGTTTTTATCAAGAAATTGTGCTTTCATTGCTAGGTATATGCCCAAAAGAACTGAGAGCAGTAACACGAGTAGATATCTTCACACTGATATTCATAGCAGTGATTCATGATAGCCAAAAGTTGGAAACAACCCAGGTGTTCATCAACTGAAGAATCAAAAAACAAATTGTAGAGTATATACACAATGGCATATTATGCAGTGTTAAGAAATTTGAAGTTGTGAAACAGATGACAACATGGATGAATCTGGAGGATATTATCTTGAATGAAGCAATCCAGACACAAAAGGAAAAATACTGTATGATTGCTCTATTATGAACTAAATATATTATGTGAAATATGAATATGAGTAGAATTGTATGTATAAGACCAGTTTCCTTGATGCTGAACAAATGTAAATTAAAACTACACAATGTTAATATCAGACAAAAAATCAACAGTATACTGTTAAGAAGACCAGACACAGAGTACTATATATTGTATGATTTCATTTACATAAAATGTAAATATAAATCAATTCATAAACATAAAAGATTTGTTGTTATGTGGGTCTGAGGAAGGAATGCTAAGTGGTTTGTAGTCTTTCTTTTTGTAATAATGAAATTGTTCTAAAATTTTAAAGATAATGAATGTACAACATTGTAATTATACTAAATCCAATGATTATATACTTTGAATAGAATAGCCAAAAACAGCAGCTATGTACAGTGGGGGAAGCATAGAGAGATTGAGAGGTGAGGAATTTTCTTGTTTGTCCAGTTTTTGTTTAGTAATATTCTTACTGAAATAATAAAAATGCTCTAATAATGATTGAAGTGATAAATGCACAACAATGTGATTATAGCAAATACCTTTTTGATTGTACACCTTGTAGAAATTGTATGCTTTATTAATATATATCAATAAAATTGCTTTTAAAAGAGAAAGGGTGCTGTATTTTGTGAAATGTCTTTCTGATTCAATCAAGGGACTCATATGGTTTTTTCTTCTTCAATTTATCACTGTGGTTTATTACACTAACTGATTTTCTTGTGTTGAACCCCCCTTGCATACCTGCAATAAAACCCACATGATCATGGTGTTTAATTCTTTTAATGTGCTTTTGGATTCTGTTTGCAAGTATTTTATTGAGGATTTTTGCATCTATAATCATTAGAGATATTGGGCTGAATTTTTTTTTTTTGTAGTATCATTATCTGATTTGGGTATTAGAGTGATGTTGGCATCACATAATTAGTTTGGCAGCATTTTATTTTAGAAATGCCTGAGCAAGATCAGTATTAGGTCATCTGTCTATGATTGTTAGGATTCACCTGTAAAGCCATCTGGTCAAGGGCTTTTCATGTTTGGGAGGTGTAACCGTTGGGGAATTTGATGTAATTATGAATTCCAAAAATATAATTGGATCATGCCTGTAATCTGATCTGTTAATCTGGGCATGATTGAATTATGATTAGGGCGTTGACTGGGCCATGTCAGTCAGTAGGGCGTTGAACCCCACCCCCTGGTGGGTGGGGAATTGAATTTAAAAGGCAAGGCAAAGAACAGAGTTGAAGCAGTCTTTTGAGAAGCAGTTTTGATGTTGGAAAGAAGGCCCCAGGAGAAGAGAAGCAACCATTTGCCTGATCGTCTACAGCTGACCTTGTGGAGGAACCAGGAGCTAAGCCCAGAGAGAAACACAGCGCCGGGAAGAGAGGAACCCCAGAAGCCTGAACCCTGGGCAAATGTCGGCAGCTGTCTTGCTCCAACACGTGACAATGGACTTTGGTGAGGGAAGAAACTTATGCTTTATGGCCTGGTATCTGTGGACTTCTACCCCAAATAAATACCCTTTATAAAGACCAACCTATTTTTGATATTTCACATTAGCACTCCTTTGGCTGACTAATACAGGAGGTTTTTGATGAGGGTTACAATCTCTTCACTTGTGATTGGCTTGTTGAGGGCTACTATTTCTTCTGTGGTCAGTGTAGGTGGTTCGTGTGTTTCTAGGAATTTTTCCATCTCATCCACATTTTCTAGTTTTTTGACATAAAGTTGTTCATAGTATCTTCTTACATGTCACTCTTATTTCTGTGGGTCATTTGTAATGTCCACCTTCTCAATTCTGATTTTATTTATTTGTGTTTTCTCTCTTTTCTTCTTTGTTAGTGTAGCTAAGGGTTTGTAGATTTTGTTGATCTTTTGAAAGAACCAAAAATTTTTTTGTTGATTTTTTCTATTCTTTTATTTATTCATTTTTTTTTCTCAATTACATTTATTTCTGCTCTTATTTTTACTATTTCTTTCATTCAGCTTGGTTTGGGACCAGTTTGCAATATTTTAAAAGATCTTCCAGGTATGAGTTTAGGTCTTCAATTTAGCTCTTTCTTCATTTTTAATGTAAGCATTGAGGGCTATAAATTTTCTTCTCAGCACTGCCTTTGTGATGTCCCATAGGTTTTCATATGTTGTGTCTTCATTTTCATTTATCTCAAGATGGTTGCTGAATTTTCTTGCAATTTCTGCTTTGACACACTGATTAAGAGTGTGTTGCTCAATCACCTTGTATTTATGAATTTTCCTTTTTACTGTACATTATTGTTTTAGAGCTTCATTCTGTTATGATCAGAGAAAATGTTTTGCATAATTTCAAATGTTTTAAATTTATTGGGACGTGGCTTCTTACTCAACATTTGGTCTACCTTGGAGGAGGATCCAAGAGCACTTGAAAAGAATGTATATCCTGTTGTTTTGGGCTGTCTATTAGATCATCTGTAGATGTCTATTAGATCTAGTTCATTTATTATATTACTCAAGCTCTCTGAATCTTTATTTATCCTCTCTCCAAATGTTCTACCCAATAATGAGAGTGGTGTATTGAAGACTTCAATTATTATTGTAGAGACATTTATTTTGCCCTTCAGCTTTTTCATTGTGTGCCTCATGTATCTTGGGGTACAAAAGTTATGTGCATAAATATTCATTTATTTTTAGTATTTTTTAAAAGATACTTAGATTATATAAATATTACACAAAAGATATAGGGATTCCCATATTAGGTGCATAAATATTTAGTATAGTTATTTCTTCTTGCTGAATTGCCCCTTGTATTAATATATAATGAACTTCTTCATCTCTTATAACAGTTTTTCATTTAAAATCTCTTTTGTCTAATATTAGTATCACTACTCCAGCTCTTTTTTGGTTATTATTTGCATGGGATTCCTTTTTCCAACTTTTATGTTTAACTTGGCTGTGTCTTTACATCTGAGGTGAGTCGCTTGTAGACAACATATAGATGGCTCATATTTTTTTATCCATTCTATCAGTCTAAGTCTGTTGAGAGGGGAGTTCAAGCCATTAACATTCAATGTTTTACTGTAATGGCATTACTTTCTTCATGCATTTTGACTTTAGTTTTCCATTGTAATATTGCAATATTATCTATCTTTTTACCCTTTAGTTTACTCTTTCTAAAAATCTTCATTTCTACACTCTTCTCCAAGTCTCTTACCTTTTTTTTTCCTTTAAGTCTGCAGCACCCCTTTAGTTTCTCTTGTAATTCTGGTCTTTTGGTAATATATTATATCAGTTTTTGTTTGTCTGTGAAGTTTTTGAACTCACCTTCATTTTTGAAAGTCAGCTTTTCCAGATACAGAATTCTTGGGTGGCAGTTTTTCTCTTTCAGTACCTTAAATACACCAAACCACTATCTTCTCCCATGGTTTCTGATGATAGATCAGCACTAAATCTTTTCAAGTTTCCTTTGTATGTGATGCTTTGCTTTCCTCTTGCTGCTTTCATACTCTTCTCTTTATCACTGATAAAAGTTATTCTGAATAGTAAATATCTTGGTGTAGGTCTATTCACATTTTTTCGTGTTTGGGGTACAGCATCCTTCTTGGACAATGATATTTATATCTTTCATAAGGGTAGGGAAATTTTCAGTCATTATTTCATCAAATAATCTTTCTGCTCTTTTTCATTTAACTCTCCTTTTGGGACACCAATAATGCATATGTTTTTGCATTTCATTTTGTCATTCAATTCCCTGAATCCCTATTCCAATTTTTCCATTCTCTTCTGTTTTTGTTTTCTCTCTTTTCCAGTTCAGATGTTCTGCCTTCAAAACTACTAATTCTGTCCTCAAGAAATTCAAATCTGCTCTCATGTGCCTCTAATGTATTTTTTAATCTCATCCATCATATCTTTCATTCCCATAAGTTCTGTTATTTTTCTTTGCAGGTTTTCAAATTGTTCTTTATGCTCACCCAGTGTCTTCCTAATATCCTTTATCTATTTAGACATATTTTCTTTCAATTCTTAAAAATGATTTAGGAGAATTTTGTGCCTATCATTGATTAATTTTCTTAAATCCTGTATCTCTTCAAGATATTTGGTTTGTTCCTTTGCCTGGGCCATCTTTTCCTGTTTATTAGTATGGTTTGTAATTTTTGCTGCTCTCTGAGCTTCTGAATTTGTTGATGAATTTACTCTGTTGGCCAAATTCTCTCTCTTGTCAATTTTTATTATTTTTTTCACAGCTCTTCTTTGATATTTGGTTCAACTTATTCTAAGTCTTTAAATTGCCCAGCTTAAGTTTTCAAAGTTGTACCAGGGACTCACTAATAGGATGCAGATTTTATTCCAAAAGTTAGATTACAGAGAGATCAGTGTGCAGTTTTTGTCCATGCAAATTCCAGACTGGCCAGCAGATGCTGCTTCTTGGTGCACCTTTCCACAGAAATGTATCTCTCTCTGTTTTCTTCTGATTAGTCTGGCTAGAGCCAAGATTCAAAGTGGCTATGCTGGCCAAATATACTGAAGAACAGATCCCTGAATCCTTCTCTCTTTTTCTGTGTAACAGCTAACAAGGAGGACATGTCAGTTTCCCTCTTGATCAGCTGAAATGTGCCAGGGGTTTTATCCCTGCTTACTATCTGGGGAGCGGAATAAGGGAGCCCTTCCCAGCAGCTGGGAGCTTTAGTAACTCAGTTTGTTGTTTTGTGCTCTTCTTCTCTCTATCCCTTTTCCTCCTGGGAGTTGTGTAGCACTGTCCTTGTCTGATGACACCCCAAGCAGGTCTCTCAGGCAGTGTTTGGCTCTTCCTTGGTTGTTTTTGTGAGAGAGCTGATGCTTGCCTGCTTAATCTGATGTCATCTTCTCACAATCCTCATGAGTTCTTATTTTACCTATGGTATTTCTGTGTCATTTAATTTCTACATATTTTTGAATTGCCTATTTTACTTTTTTGTCCCTCATATTCTCCATTACTGTTTATTTTTAAATTTACTTTGTCTTTTGTGGTTCACCATTTTGAATCCATTATCATTTCCTTTTGTGTATATTTTTAGATATTTTCTTTCTGGTTATCATGGATATGCATTGAACATCTTAAAACTATATCAATCAAATAGGAAATTTTGAGTTGTATATGTGTTACATATACAACTTTTAACTAAAAAAATATAGTTTGAATTTATACTAGTAATTCAATGGCATGCCATAATTATGTGCCTGTATGCCTTAATATCCCTCTTTATGTTGTTTTGTCATAAATTACATCTTTAAATACTGTGTGCCTAAGTACATAGATTTATAATTTTTTAAATAATTTCCTATTTTAAATCAAATAAGAAGTAAAAAGTGGAGTTACATACCAAAAAATATTTACCAATGTAGTTAAATTTACTGGGGATATTTATTTCTTCATTTGGCTTTAAATTAAGCTCTAATGTTATTTCCTTTCAATCTGAGGGGCTCCTTTTAAAAACTTTTTTAGGGATGGTCCAGTAGCAATAAAGTCCCTCAGCTTTTGTTTATCTAGGAATGTCTTAAATTCCCCCTCATTTTTGAGGAAAATTTTTGCCAGATATTGATTTCTAGATTTAATTTTTTTTTCACCATCTTACCCTCTTAATCTGTCATCTCACTGCCTTCTGGAACCCAGCATTTCTGCTGAGAATTGGCTCTGAATTTTCTTTAGGTTTCCTTGTACATGATGAGTATCTTGTCTCTTTCAACATTCATATTTCTTCATTGTTTCTGACATCTAACAGATTGATTGCAATGTGACTCAGTGTGGTTATTTGTAAGTCTGTTTTCCATTTTGATTTCATGGAGTTTTGTGGATGTGTATATCCAGATATTTCTTCAAATTTGGAAAACTTGTCCATTATATATTCAAATACTCTTCCTGACACTTTCCTAATCTCCTTCTGGGACTCTCATAATGCTTGTGTTTTTCCACTTGATGATATCTTACAGGTTTTCTTCACTTTTATTAATTCTTTTTTCCTGTTTTTCTCCCAAAATTGAATATTTTAAATTGTCCTATATTCATATTGGCTGATTCATTTTTCTGCCAGTGCAAATCTGCTGTTGAATCTATCTAAACAAAACAAAAAAAAAAAAGAAAAGTAATTTGCCATTGAACATATCTATCTAAAAAACAAACAGAAATTCTGGAGTTGAAAAGTAATTTATACATTGAACATATTAAAACTATATCAAT
>JAQZBX010016550.1:0-10954 GCA_029593785.1 Cabassous unicinctus | reverse complement strand
AAGAACTGTGTGGGATAGAGTGTAGACTACAATGTGAATTATGGTCCATACTCATTGGCAAAGCCCCAGGATGTGTTTATCAATTGCAATGAATGTGCATGTTTATGTAGGAGGGTATGGGAGCTATGGTGAGTGGGGCATATGAGAATCCCTATATTTTTTGTGTAAAATTTATGTAATCTCTTTATCTTTTAAAAAATAAAAAAACAAT
Organism: Cabassous unicinctus; assembly: GCA_029593785.1. Lineage (NCBI taxonomy): Eukaryota > Metazoa > Chordata > Mammalia > Cingulata > Chlamyphoridae > Cabassous > Cabassous unicinctus. The sequence continues at coordinate 10,743 of JAQZBX010016550.1, read as the reverse complement.
AAATAATAAAAAAAATAAAAAGTGGAGTTACGTACCAAAAATAATTACCAATGTAATTGGTAGTTGGGAAGAGGTTTGTAAAAGATCACAAGGCTTCCATACCTTTTTAAGTTGTTCTTTTTCTTGATTCAGTGTGCACTTGGTTATTGTAACGCTTAGTTGTAAAGAGTATGGAGAAAGTTGGTTCTGGCTGTTTTTGTTTCTCTTTATGTTTTTTGGGGAATGTCATTTTAGAGCTGCTATCCTGTTGATAAGAGCCCTTCCTCACAGATTTTTTTTTGGCACTCATAATATGATAGCTGTTTCACTGGATAAATGTGTGATTATTCTACTGCACTGAATTATTCATTTATACTTAAGCCAATTAAACAATGTATTGCTAAACACATTTTTCATATATTAATTATGAGCATGCTAAATGTTTTCTTTTTATATTTCTTTGAGAAAATGATATTTTTCTTTTATTATTTGGAAAAACCATGGTAAGTTGCCTTTCCTATATCCTTTATCATTTTTTTCCTGAATAGCATACAACTGATTTTTCTTTGGAAGGAAGAGGACATTACATAGAGATAAAACCTTTATTGATCTTACAGCCATCCCAGGTGTTATCATCTGTGTTAGATTCCTACAGTTGCTATAACAAATTATCACACTGTTAATTCCCATAAAAAATACACATTTACTATATTCAGTGTATTTATTAGTAGTCTGAAATTTCCCATTTACCTATGTATCAATACATCTGCAGGCTGTATTCCTTTCTAGTGGAGAGATTATAATGGATAATCTGCTTTTCTAGCTTTTTCCTTCTACTAGTGCTCACCCAAATTCCTAGGCCTGTGGACATCTTCCATCTTTAAAGACAGAAAAGTCCCGCCATATACTTCTCACTTTGCATCACTATAACACTAACTCTTCTGCCTTTCTCATCCATATATTTGGCCACCGAGATAATCCAAGATAATCTCCCTATCATAAAGTCAGATGACTAACAACCTTAATTCCACCTACTACCTATGTACCTTTTGTCATGTGACCTGACATATTCACATATTCCTAATATATTCACAAGAGGATGTGGAATCTGAGGTATACAATTATTCTGCCTACCATGGCTCATGACACATTTTGGACCCAAGAGTTGTAAGCTGAAGTCTGTTTTAAGTGAGTCTCCTTGTGTGGAATATAGATTCATTGTCTGGAGATGCAGCAGCTCTTCTGTGATCATAAGTACAAAAGCAACATGTTGAAAAATGACAAAGAATTCTTAATGACATCATTGAAATGTCATACTAACTCTGGACTCAGTAAACCTAGATCTGTGATGTTGGGATAATTTGTTTAAAAACCACTCTTAATTAAGTCACTGTTACCTTTTAACATTATTTTACTTGATAATATATTTGAGAATTTTGTAAGTTATATCAATAATAAATAGATTCAAAGGGATCAAAAATGGTTACATTCTATGTGTATTTAATGAAAATCAGGAAAATTATACCGTATTTTAAACGTTGATGACTGCTATACATGAAGAAGTTCCACGATGAATTCCTAAATCTCTGTTTCCTACTTATATTTGAAATATCACATCCTCCCAGCAGGACCCAATACTTTCAGCTACCAGATGGAAATTATCAAGAATACATTAAGGATCTGGTGAGTCAGATCCTTAATATATATAATGCATATATTGCATGAACAAATCAAGGTAGTATCAGTGAAACAAGAGTCCCACAGCTCACCTAATCATTGAGTAAGTTTCCTGAACACAGTGAGGTATCTGGAAGGCAAAAGGTGTATTTCTTCATAACCCAAGAATGGTTTTCTGGACACAAGGGACAGGGAGGGAATATTTACATATGAGATAGATGACCTTCTGGAGTAGACTTTCCATAGGAGCTCATAACATGAAGACTTTACCAGTTTATTTTCTGAGAAATTTATCCTTCAGTTGAGTGTGCAGATCCAAGGAGTCATCCTTCAACGCTGTACCTTGGGAGCGCCTAAAAGAGACTTTATTCATTTTAAATTTATACTTTTGGTAGACTCTTTCCAGAGATGACCCTGATTTTCCACATTTTCTCAGAATCAAGGTATTTTATATGCTTTTTTAATTTTAAAAAATATTTAGATTACATAAATTTTACATAAAAATTAGGGGATTCCCTATACCCCACATTTTCCCACATTAACAACATCCTTCATTGGTGTGGTATATTTGTTACAAGTGATGAACACATGTTGGAGCATTGCTGCTTAGCATGGATTATAGTTTACATTATAGTTTATACTCTGTCCTCTACAGTTATGTAAGTTATGACAAAATATATGATGGCCTGCATCCATCATTGCAACATCATTCAGAACAATTCCAATGTCCCAAAAATGCTCCCATATTACATCTGTTTTCCCTCTCCCTCCTCTCAGAATCTCTGGTGACCAATGACTCCACATCAAAGACAAAAGTTCTTCCATTCCTAGAATAACAATTATTCTTTAGTAGAATGAAAGTGAGTCTACTCTAGTCCATCATTCATTCCCTAATTCTGAGCATTCTGGAATGGTGATGCCCACTCCACCGCCATTTGAGAGGGATTTGATCCCATGGGGCAGATGGATGGTACTATCTTGCTAGCACTTGCAGACTCCCTCTGTTCCTTGGGATGGTCATTGTCCATCATCATCTAATTGTTAGTTGTCCTGGGTTAATCTAATAAAAAGGAGGTTAGGTGTTGCAACACTATTGAGATTCACAACCCAACTGGCACATAGACAGCCCAAAGATTTATGTCTCCTGGACATACACTTATTCAATTTAGTACTAACTATAGGTTCAAATAGAAGTGGCAGAAGAGCCATGTGTAGAGAAGGACTCTACATGGAAATGAGTCCAACTCTGTCACACTGTGGAGCATAAATTCCAAAGTATGGCCCACTAGCAAGGCACCAAACTCCTGAGATGTCTGTTCAACTTATAGTGTCTGGAGGTCTCTAGAGCCCTCAGGAGCCCTGCTATTTGGGGCACTATTTACTGTAGCAGTCAATGAGATCCTGCTGAGACGTGCATAAATGTAACCTCTAAAAGGACCTCTCAACTCACTTTGAAATCTCTTAACCACAAAAACTCATTAGTCTTTACCCTTTCCCCATTTTGTTCAAGATCTTTTCCAGGTAAATTGCTAGCTTGCTCTTTGTAATAATCCCTCAGTGCCAGGCAGGCTCATCCTCAGGAATCATGTCCCTTAATGGGGGGAAAGTAATGCATTTTTATGCTGAGTTTGGCTTAGAGAGAGACCACATTTAAGCAATAAGAAGGCTCCCAGGAAGTAACTCTTAGGCAACAGATAATACTAGGCTAAGTTTCAATTTCAAAAGAAAAGGTCATGAGAACTGTTATTAATATCAACGGCCCATTGCAATTGTCCATGCTTTTTCACTAGGCACAGCCCCTGTACTCGCAGAAATTTTACTATCCCATTTGAAAGTATGACAGAGCTCCCCAGGGTGGTAGTTTGATATTCTTTCAGTTATTGTGTGTGTGGAGATCCACACAATAACAGAATCAATGTCTTTTGCAGTAGGACTATGCAACGCCTCTCATGAAGAGGAAGAGTTTATTTATCCATTTTTGAATCTGGAACTGACTTATGATTTTTATTTGCCTTGTCCTGTATAATATGGTGGAAGTGACCATGTATCATATGTCTTAACCTATTTCTCCTGCTCTTTCTTGGAACCCTGTTTCTGCCACATGTACAAGTATGGGTCAACATGTTGGATAAGTCTAGAATATGTAGAAGCATGGACAGTTATCCCATATGAGGCCACATTAGATCAGTCTATAACCAGTATGTTTAATATCCCAGCCAATATCAGCAAAGCCTCCCTAGATCATGCAGAGATAACCATTGTCATAAGGAACTAAGAAGAGATCACAAGAACTCCCCAACATAGACACCCATGCAAAAATAAAAGCATGATCTCAAAACATGGGTTTCAGTGATGCTTTGCTATGCAGCAATAGTTAGCTGATACAATAATCAATACTGAAAGAACAGTTTGAAACCAATATATGTCTTCCAATTTTTATATTGGCAATTTTATTTTAAAGACAACATTCATGATCATCCTGAATATTCTAATTTATTTTAGATAAATGCATTAAATTATGACTACCTTTGAGTTTCCCTTACAGGTAAACAAGAGAGGTTAGAAAAACATGATTACAAGGATAACTTGTGACTCTGAGTCACAAGACCCCATTCCCAGATTCATTAATAAACAATAATTTACCACTTGTATGGGTAACTCATTGATCCTTGATCATGAAAATTGAAGAGAGTTTTGAGAAAAAAGAGATAAGAAAATTAATGATACAGTAAATGCATAGATTATTCACTCCCTTGCACTTTTATGTCTACATTGAAATTTTAAAAAAGTCTCCATATTTTGTTTAGTGGAATAGAAAGACTCATATTTGAATACAGCACTGGAAGTTTTAAAGCAAAATTTGGAAAATAGTTCAATAAAATAACATGAAACATATTCCTGTACCTCAGTGAATAAATCCCTTACATATGGACAGCAAATTTCATACTTTAATGAGTAGATGCAAATTATCAATAAAATATTTTCTTTAGTAACCAAATGTATTATTGGAACTTTTATTCTATCATATATTCTATTATTCTATCATAGTTGAATTCAGCCTTGACTCTAAGGATGAATATGATTCTATTTCAAGTCATATTTTTTCACATACTTTCAATCAGTAGAACCCATGTTGGAGATAAGTGTTTCGTAAACATTTTTCACTCTACTACCTGTGCCAGGCACTCTGGCAGGGGCTATGGGCTCTGTTTGAATAGGAGAGCAAGATTCTAAAGAGAAAAGGAAACAAAATGACCGTCTATAAAACTTAGTAGTAAATAAGGTTGACATTATTAGAAAGTGTAATTAAGTTAGTGATATAGAAAATAATCAAAGCTGCAAAGGTGAAAAACTCTATTCTCAGAATCGTTCTCCCTGGTATACTTATATAAATGGTCTTAGATGTTGTATTAGTCAGCCGAAAGGGGTGCTGATGCAAAATACCAATAATTGGTTAGTCTTTATAAAGGGTATTTATTTGGCATAGAAGCTTACAAATACTGGGCCATAAAGCATAAGTTTCTTTCTTCACCAAAGTCTGTTGCCATGTATTGGAGCAAGACAGCTGCCGACATTTTCCAGGGTTCAGGCTTCTTGGGTTCCTCTCTTCCTGGGGCTCAATTTCTCTCTGGGCTCAGCTACTCTGTTTCCTCCACAAGGTTAGCTGTAGCCTAAGAGGCAGTCTAGGCTTTGCCTTTCTCCACAAAGCCAGCTGTAGGCTCTCAGGTGAATGGCTCATCTCTATCCTGGGGCCTTCTCTCCTTCCTTACAACCAAGCTCTTTTGTACGTTCACTTCCCGGGGCTCCAGCATTAAATCTTAGCATCAGAACACCAACTCTGTTTTTTGCCATGTCTTTTATCTTTGAGACCCCACCCACCAAGGGGCTAGGCTCAATGCCCTAATGAGTTGGCCCAGTCAATGCCCTAATCATAACTTAATCATGCCCAGAAGAACAGACCAGTTTACAAGGATAATCCAATATCTATATGTGGAATTTATAACTATATCAAATTGCCAAACTGCTACAGATGTCAAGAGTATTTTTTCTCCATAGAATTCATACAACTCAGAATCATTCTTTCAGTGAAACCATCGTAAAAATATTCAAGGTAATTTATGTATTTGAGAAAAACACTCTTTAAGAAATCCATGTCATTATACTCTATGAGGAAAAAAATGGGAACTTTTAAATAGTTTCAGAGTCAATATTTATGATAACTTTGAGAAATCAAAAAATGGACAAAGAGGAAAATTTTGGATGCCAAAGGGATAATAGAAAAGTTAATAAAGGTTGTTTAAAATAAAAAAGACAAAAACTTCAGAAAATACATAGAAACAGAGTCTAGTTAATAATCAGAACAAAGAATATGAATTTCTGAATCTGAATTTTTCAGCTCAGCACTCAGAGGCCCTTTTTCAGTCACAGTAAAAATGACCTTTTCATGGCTTCCTCCCCAAGGAATTTTTTCAATGTTCCCTTTATATCTTTATTCCTCAGACCATTGATGAAGGGATTCAGCTTGGGTGTAACCATGGTGTATAACACTGAGGCTGTTGTACATGCATATGAGTTCTGTGTAGCAACAGAAATAAGGTGAACTCCTAGAATTGTACAGAAATCTAAGGAGACAAGTGAGAAGAAGATAAAGAGGGACCTCCTATATTGTTAAAAATATCACTTCATCATTAAGACATAACAATTAGAAGCATATGGGCACTTAATAACAGGGTATAAATTATTTGAAAAATTGACCTGAAGAAGATTTCTACATTCTAAATTTCTACAATCATAGTTGGAGTCTTCAATACCCCACATTCAATACTGAACAGGATGACTAGACAGAAGCTTAATAAAGGAATAGTGCACTTGATCAGCACTATTCTCCAACTAGATGCTACAGAACTACACAAAGCACTCAAACAAATGACAGTAGAATGCACAGTCTTATCAAGTGCACATGGCATATTCTCCAAGATTGAAAAAAGACAAAAAGTAATCTATGGTGCTAGAATCTTAGTGTTTATAGGGGGAAGGACGTTGAGAGTGGATTTGGGCACACAGGAAGCTTCTGGGTGGCCAATTATGTCTTTTTTTTTTAGCTTCTGAATACAGGAGAAATTTGTTTGTGAAAATTCATTGAGCTTATTATATGGCACACACACACACACACACACATATATATATACATACATATACAATAAACTTCAATATGAAGATTTTTTTGAAAGACCCATATAACACTCTCCTGTGTGCTAAACCCTTGATTTTTCTGGTAGTCTGTCTGCTTTGAATATGGATTCAGTGTCTGGAGGTGAAGGACCTGTACTGTGACCTGGAGATGAAACCACAAATTGAGCCTTATTTAAATAAAGCTGAGTCCTTGACAAAGTCACTTAACTGCTCTACTACTCTGAACCTACCTTAACATAGACCATTTTCTTGTGGATTATTAAAGCTGTTATCCGTTTAGTCACTATTTCTTTTGGGCCTTCTGTTACTTGCAGCTGAATGCAAACCCTAACTTAATTTTATCTTCAAGAGTTATTATAGGCTTTTGGAATTTGTCTCACCAGTAAAAAAAACTGTATAGATATCAAAAATGGTTATATTTCATGTATATTTCATATATGCTTTATGATTAAAGAATAATTTTACCATATTTTATTCTTTAAGGATTACTGCACATGTAGAATTTCCTCAGCAAATTGAAGACCTTTAAGTAGAATGGTTAAAATAGAGACAAATAAAATAAGAACCACATGAAGAAAAAAGGGATAGTTTTTCCTTAATCAATAAGAAATTAGAGGTCAGGAAATTTATATTCAACTGTAAAATAAAATAGAATATGTACTTGCAACATTAATTCATACTACCTCTTCTAACAACTTCAAGTCTCCCCTAAATACAATCTGGACAGGGCCACAACCTGCCTAGAGAATGCACCTAGTGTCCTCTAAAACTTTGTCTTTCCAATTCCTGTGACTGCTTATTATTTGAATTTAATATGGCATCTCTTAATAGCAGGAACAAACACCCCCCTTTTACCAGTACCACGATGGAAATGCTTAAGCATATATTAAAGAACAGGTTATATGTGGGGAAAAGTGTAAATTATAATGTAAACTATAGTCCATGGTTAGTAGCAATGCTTCAGTATGTGTCCATCAATTGTAACAAATGTACCACATTAATGAAAGATGTTATTAATGGGGCAAAGTGTGGGAAGGGGTATGGGTGGGGTGTTTGGAAATCACTGTATATTTTTGATATAACATTTATTTAATCTAAACTTCTTTTTTAAAAAATAATTGAAGATAAAAAAGAACAGGCTAGCCAAATTAAAAAGAATATATAAATGACAATATCAATATGGCCTTGTTCTATTAATCAATGAGCCAGACATGAGGTCATTGTGCTCAGTAAGGTATCTGGGAGGAAAAGGGCTTATTTCTTCTCAACCTAGAAATGGTGAGCTGCAGGTGATGGGCAGAAAATAATTATTACATGTAGGTGAAACTTGACCTTCTGGAGTATAATTTCCGTGGCTGCCAATTATGCATATAAGAAAGCTTCACTTATTTCTCTAGGGAATTAATCCTTGCTGAGGGCAGACTTGGAAAAGTCATTCTTCAAGGCTTAGTCCTTGAAAGTACCATATTAAAGTCCATTGTCTTGAAATTTATACTTGTGCTAAATGGATGTTGAGAGGACACGATTCTCTAACTGTCTTAGTATCCATGTCTTTTGCAATATGAGTGTGCATCTCCTCTTCATGTGAGGTGTAGTCTTTTCTGCACCTTTGAATCTGGTGAGAATTATTTTTTATTTGCTGGGGCAATAGAATATGGTGGAATTCACAGTGTGATTCAAGATGTCTTGGTGTGTAACTGCTGTTCTCTTTTGGAATACTGCTTCAGTCCAGGCTAGTATGCTAGAGGATGAGAGGTCATGTGGAGGGGAGGCCAGTTGCCCCAGTCAAAGGTACTAGGTAAGGCACCATTTAGACCAAATGTTGTGAGAGAGCTCTGTAAGGTTCATCCAAGCATCCCTAGCTGACTCACAGCACATGACACACTTATGAGCATCCCAGGAAAAAACCATAGACTCACATGTAATAGCAATAACATTATGTTAAACCATTTATTTTTGGTATAGCTTGGTAGGCAGCAGAACCTAACTAATACAATATTAAATGTTTACAGAACTGAAGGCCTTCACATACGTTTACTTCTTATTTTGTGCATGCCTTCAGACATATGAGGACAGCACTAATGCTCACTTGGTTATAAAATTTTATTTCAGATAAATGTATTAAAAGTGAATACTACTATTCGTTTCCAGTTTAATAGGAACAGGAAAGCAGGTTTGTGGAGAATAACTGGTCACCATAATTCAAAATACTTCATACTCAGAAGCACGTAGGGCATGAATTGGAGCTCTCATGGCTATCACCATTTGATCATGAAACTGAAGTGAAATGAGGATAAAGGAGATAAATGGATGAAAGGCTTTATACATAGTTTATTCCCTCTCCTACGTTTTAGTAGTATTGATGAAATTCAGAAGAAGAGCAGATATTTTGTTTAGAGCAGGGGTCCTTAATCTTTTTTGTTTCATGGACTCCTTTGCCAATCAGGTGTAAACCATGGACCCCTTAATAAGTCCACACTATATTGTATATTATATAATAAACATATCATACCTGCACCAACATATCCCCACAAGAACAACTTTTATTAAAATTTCAATTCAAGCTCATGGACCCCTTCTTAAGAACCCTGATGTAGAAGAAGAAAAGGAGTCATGTCTATAGGCAGTACTAGAAGCTTTCGAACAGAAATGGCAAGGTAATCCAAAAAAAGAATATAGAATATGAAACCCCAACTGCAAAGAATAAACACCTACCATACAGATAACAAACTCCCTTATTTCAATGAGTACAGGCACACCATCTAAAAGAAAACTTTACCATACTAAAACAATACATGTTTAAACATGTTCCTTCACCATATTTAAGAAGAGTTTCTGATATGAGGGAGAGGGAAGAACAGGTGTAACATGGGGCTTTTTTGGGACATTAGAACTGTTCTACATGACATTGTAATGATGGATAGAGTTTATTACACCATTTGTCAAGTAGGTGAGGTATTTGGTAATCATATGTATTTATGATGTAACATTTATGAAATCTAAAGCTTCTTGAAAAATCATAATTAATAAATTCATGGATATCTAAAAGTAAGTGAAAGCTTAACAAAGGGAGTTCCTTCAACTCAAAGACATGCAAGCACTGGGAAATAAATACAAGGAAAATTCTACTCCCATAATCTAATTGAAGAATCACAATTTCCAAATGTGAAGTTCTGGGAAAATGGTGCCAATTTGCGTATGCAGAGTCTGACCATCACACATCAAAGGAGCAGAGAAAGGGTAAAGACTTATCTGAAGGAGTTTTTTTGGATATATATATAGAATGGGGCAGTGCTCTGAGTCATCTAGGAGGGTGCTGGAAATAGAAAGAAGCCACAGGAAAACCATGAGTTGTTTATCCCTGTGGTTGGAAGCAGCACATATACCCCACCCTCAGGGCAAATAGCCTAAGTGGATCCCCTGGCTCACTGCTCCTAAAGGAGTGTGAGGGGGCATCCCCTGAGAAGAAGAAGGATATGGAAGATGGAGCATGGTTTTTTACTGTGAATTTGGCCAGCTGAGCCCCCACTGAATCTCAAAAGGGGCCCAACCAGACAGGGAGTGGGGAAGGTAGTCTCCACAAGCAGGCTGTTAAGCCCAGCTGCCTGGTAAAGAGAAGAATTACAGATGTGAAATCAGCAGGACACAGGCAAACTGCTAGGAATCTAACCTGCTTGAAGGAAAGGGGGTAGATAGCTTTCTCAAAGACTAACTAATCTAAGGAGACAATTTAGTTCAGTGCAGGAATTCTTGTCATGCATATAACAGGTCCCTGGATCAATTCCCTGCACTTCATAGAAAAGTGATCCATTGGGTTATCCAGTATCCCACTGATAATTTATGACTTGGAACTTAAAGACATTCTTATTGTATTAGCTGTTCTTGGAGCTCTTT
>JAQZBX010016549.1:7489-36484 GCA_029593785.1 Cabassous unicinctus | reverse complement strand
CCTCCCATGTGGTAGGTGGGCACCCAACTGCTTGAGCCACATCTGCTTCCAGACAGCTGCTCTTCTTGACCCAGCCCCAGGGCTGAGCACACGATCTGGACCCGACCAAGCAGAGCCTGCCAAATTCCTGGCTGCTCAGAGGTTGGGTCTGGGATGGGCACTCGATCCAAGTTCTTCTGCTGGGACCACTGAGACACAGAAGCAGCATTTTAAGGGGCAAGGTGCATGTACGTCAGGTGGAGGCAGTGGAGCTAGTGGAAAGGACACCGGAGAGTGAAACGTGTAGAGGAAAGCAGGTCCCACCCTCCGGAAGTTGCCTGGAACCCACCGTGCCTCTGGGCTTGGCAGTTACTTGCTCCAGGAAGATCCCTTATTATTCTGAAGCCACGTTGGAGTCGGGTTTCTGTGTCTTCCTACCAAAAATCCTCATTTGCTCCAAAACGGGCCTGATGCTTACTTCCATAGGCTTAAAAGGGTGGTTAAATAAGTCCTGGGTGAGTAAGAGGCACTCCCATGCCTGTTTTTAAAATGTAAATCTGAGTAGCAAGGCCAAGTACAAGCTGCTCTCTGTAAGGCCCATCCTGCCCCGCTGCCAACAGCCTCCCCACAGTGTCGGCCTCCCCAGATGAGTCTTGCTAACCAGATGTCAGCACGGGGAACAGGCTAGAATAAGGCCATATATTATTTCAGAGCTGCTGACAGATGGCAGTGAAAACGCTCAAGCAGATTGTAGCGTTAGGTGGCAGGAGGCAGCGCACACAGGGACTGCTGTACTTTCTGCCTCCTTCCCAGGCACACATGCGTCCCAGCTTCTGATTACCTTTCCCATGTCCTCTCCCTCTGATGCTTTAGCCACCCCAGAAATCAAGAGGAGAGTGGAGAGAGCACTGTGCACCCTCCAGGGTGCTCCCGCATGCATTATCCTAGTCGATGCCTGAGGCCACACTTCAGGGTGAGCAGGAATGGTTTTCCACGTTTAAAATACAGATGAGAAAACCAAAGTTTAAAGGGGGAAGTTGACTTGAACAAGGTCCCAGGACCGGCTGGAGGGTGTGCTGGAATTAGAAGCCAGGCATCCGAGCGAGCTTGCGATGCAGTACATCTCAGCCCTGGATGTTCACTCAGGCCCACCCTTGAGGCCCCCTCAGCATGTACAGAGGGAGCCGCTTGGGAGGGTGTTTTGTTCTCTGGGCGCTCACAGTGAACTCCTGTTTTCTGAGGGCCCACAAGATGCCAAGTCTTTAAAGAAGAGGATGCTGGGCTTCAGGGAAGTACAGTAACTTGTCCCGATTTGAACTCAGGTCTCTGACACCAAAGCCCACGGGCTCCTGCTGCCCCAGGAACCCATTCGGGCTGGTTGAGGATTAAAGGCATAAACAGCCTTTTACCAGCACCCCCGGGCGACGGCTTGTGCCCTGTGTGCCATGGGGTCTTATGTTCCAGGGCTTGGGGCCCCAAGTCTTTCTCCTGGAGCTGTCTGTGCAGCTGATTGGGAAGGTGGCATCGCCCTCGCACCCAGCATGCACGGGCAACCGTGCAATAGCTTCTCAGCTCTGGACAGAGTTCAGAAAGCACTCATTCCCAGGAGATCGCAGCCCGATTTTAGGTTCAGACATTTTAAATGAGAGAGGGGACTCGTACTGTTCTCACCTGGAAGCCTTCAGAGGCTTCACCTTAAGCTTCTGCCCCACCCTTGGCTTTCAGTCTCCTTGGCAGTCAAGTCAACGGTTACGGGGCAGGCGTAGGTAAGGGGAGGTGCTGACTATACTGTTATTGCCCACAGTTGGGCAGGATCAGCCCTCGGTTTCCTGCCTACCGCCTCTCTGAGCTCCTAAAGAGCAGGGAATTTCCCTGGTGGCTTTCTCAGCTGCAGACAGTGCCTGCCATAGAGAGGCAGGTGCCTCTTTCCATGTCCCCCCCAACTTCACCACTGAGTCCAGTCGCTCAAACCTCCCAAATACTCCTCCACTCTGTATGTTCCTCCCCATGGTCCGGCCCCCTCCCTGCTACCAGCCACTACCTTTTCTTCCTGGACAGTTAACGACACAGCCTTGTTTCCACTCCTGCCCCACTTACAATCCATTCAGAAGCCAGAGTGACCTTTATTTATTTATTTTTGAGGTACTGGGGCCGGGGATTGAACCGCAGACCTCATATGCAACCACTGAGCCACGATGGCTCTCCTGAGTTGGTTTTTTCATTTGTTTGCTTATTGTTTTTAGGAGGCACTGGGAACCGATCCCAGGACCTCTCCATATGGGAAGCAGGCGCTCAACCGCTTGAGCCCCATCTGCTCCCAGAGTGACCTTTTTATAAGAACCAGAGTGTCACTGCTCTGCTTAAATGGCTTCCCTTTGCCCCGGGATAAATCCCCAGCACCAAGGTCCTGTGGGGCGTGACGCCCTCTCTCCCAGCTCTCCACCTGCCGTCTCTGGCACTACCAGCCTGAAAGAGCCGGAGCTTGGTGCCAGAAGGTCAAGGGCATCAAGTTCGCAGGGCAGGTCCATTTCCTGTGGCTGCTCTAACAAATCACCACAAACAGGGCAGAAAGCAATTAATTTCTTTTCTTGTGGTTCAGGAGGTCAGACGTCCCAAGTCAGAATCAGCAGGTCGCAATCAACGCGTCGGCAGGGAAAAGCCGTTCTTTACCTCTTGCAGCTTTTGGTGGCTGCCAGCATTCCTTGCTTATGGCCACCGCGCTCCAGTCTCCACTTCCATCTTCTCGTGGCCACCTCCCCGTGTCATCACCTCTGCCTCTCTCTCGTGATGGCATTTAGGGTCCAACCTTGGCAATCCCAGGTAATCTCACCTTGAGGTCCTTAACTCAGTGCCCCTGAACAAACCGTAGAAGGTGACACGTGCGGACTCCAGGGGTTAGGACCTGACATCTTTGGGGGCCACCATTCTGCCCACAGCACAGGGCCCGTGGCCTGTGCCCGTGGCTGTAGTGAGGATGCTCGCGCCAGCACAAGGCAAGCCTCGTCTCACCGCGGGAGGGGCTGCTAGGGATGTGGTAACTGGCGGAGTGAAGAGCATCTCAGCCACCAGGCACAGGAGGACCCCGGGGATGGAAAATGCAAGAGGCACTAGAGAGTGACCTGAACAAAGGTGCAGGCTCCTCTAGCTACCACTGCCAAGGTGGCGTATGCCCAGAGGCTTCCCTCCAGGGGACAAGGCAGATTGATGGGGCTCAGCCGGCCCCCTAGGGAACAGAGATCACTTCCCAGCGGGAACCTGCTGGCCGCTCTTCATCACTGGGTGGGAACTTTGTCCTTACAGCTCACGCGTGGCAGACGCTGAGCACCTGGCAAGGGCCGACCCAAACCATGGAGCCTTGTACTTTCCCTCCCTGTTATCTGTTCGCTTCAGGCCGTGACGGGTCTGTGCAGTCTGTCCTGCCAACACTGCCTTTCCTGGGGCAAGGCCCGTGTAGGGACAGGGGCGCCTGCTCCTGCCGTGGCTGCCTCTTGGCCTGGGCTCTGGGGGTGCCTTGCATCTGTTAGAGGCTAATTTTGAGGGTGTGGGCCTGAGAGCTCCCCCTCACCCCAAACCTCTGAAAACTCTAATCAGGAGGGGCAAGGGATTAAGTGCTCCTTTCTCAGCAGCCTCGGGACCACAGCCACCAAGCTTGGGAGACCCAGGCGGCGTGGGACAGCAGGCAGGGCCCTGGGCTCTGAGGGGACTGTGTAGAGCCTCCATGGGCAGGACCCAAAAAGGACCAAAGAGGTAGAGAGAAGAGAGATGCCTGGATGCATTTCAGGACTTGACTTTTTCTGAATTAGTCTTGGGTGGATGAGACTTAGGGGGTCCTTTTCCATACAGAAGGGTTAGGATTTGCAGGGTCAAATTTGGGTGGTGAGTGGAAGAAGGTTCACAACACAAATGAGTGTAGAGATGGCCTGGAACCAGGGGCACACTGGTTGAAGACAAGTGGAGACATTTCAAGGGCTCCTTGGGGGTGCGGTGGGGCAACAGTGCTGAAGTAGCCATGGGCTGGGAACTGGACGCTCAGCAAGAGCTGACCCCCGGCTATTAAATAAGAGGAAAGGGTGAGGGAGCTGATCCTTTCCTCTCCCTTCTCCTGCCTCCTGCCAACTACCCCTCCCAGCCCCAGTAGATGCATCCTGGGGCCAGGGACTGATTCTCATCCAGGGGCTGTCCATCCCACCCCATGCCCCAGCCTCCCTGATGGGTTTTCTCACTGTTGCTCATGGGCCCCCATCACGTCCCTCCCAGAGAAGTGGAGTGGGGCGGGGCCAGGAGGCTGGGAACAGGGGTTCTGAGAGAGCTGGGCCCTAGGGGCCCCTTTGGATGGAAGTCCACACTCAGACAAGGGTGCCCTGCTGTGGAGGCACCTGGGATGCTGGAGACAAGGATGGCCAGGGCAGGGCCCAGAGGAGAGGCACCAGGCACCCAGATGGGTATTACTGTCAGGCTCTGGACTTTTTGTAGGAAGAAAGATGAGGAAGAGCTCACCATTTCTTTCTTAGCTGTCCGGCCTAGTTCTCCAACAGGGCGAAGGAGATATCTGGGACCCCAGACTGATGCTTTGCCTGGGAACAGAGATGATGCATTTGGCTAGAAATCCAGATGGGATGTGAGCATGCAAGTGTATTAGTTATTTATTGCTGCGTAACAAATAACCCCAAAACAGTGCCTTAAAACAAGGTGCACTGATTCTCTCACCCACTTCCTGACGGCTAGGAATTGAGGCGCGGTTGGCTGAGTGTTTCTGGTTCACGGTCTCTTGTGCAGTTGCAGTCGGATGTCAGCTAGGGCTGCCGTCGTCGGAAGGCTTGAGGGGGCTGGAGGGTCTGCTGTTGGTGGGAGGCCTCAGTTCCTCACCATGAGGGCTTCTCCACGGGGCCGCTTGAACGTACTCTTGACGTGACAGCTGGCCTCCCCCAAAATGAGTCAGCCAAGAGAAAGATGGAAGCCAGACTACCTTTTATAACTTAAGCTCTGAAGTGACACTCCTTCATTTTCACCACATTTTATTCATTAGAAATGAGTCGCCAGGTACAGTTCACACTCAGGGGGAAGGGAATAAGGCCCCTCATTTGCAGCAAAGAACTTTGTGGACACATTTGAAAACGACCACAGCATGTGGGTCTGCACGTTCTGCTGTGCTGACTTCATGCTCTCCGTGTGTTTGCCAAGACTCAACTTGGTGGTAAGCTTTCGAGGGGAGGCGGCTGGCTGCCCTGAGCACTGGTTCTTAGGAATAAAAGCATTTAGTATTAAAAGCATTTTTAAAAAGGCTCAAAGGCAACCCTATGAAAGTAAATGGGAAGAGAGACTTCTGAAAGCAAAGCAAAGCAAATAAGGTTAAGATGTGCCAATGGCTTGACACCCAGGAGAGGGCCCAGGGACAGCCAAGTGCTTTCCTGTGAAACAGATGTTTGGAAAAGAGCCTTCAGACAGAGGCAGTGAGTTGCGCTACCACTGGGCTCCAAATCGCAGCACCTAACAGGTAGTAGTCATTTCACAGAAAGCTTAGGTCTGGGGGCCTCTCAGTTGTGGAGAATCAATTAGCCAAAGGCAAAGAGTGGCTGCTTAAAAATACCCAACAACAGAAAAGGAATGTGTTGCCCACAAGTTAGTCATGAGAAGGTTCCTCGAGAGGTTGTCCCGGAAACTGTAACGAATTTTTTCTTGGAGAATTTCGCAGAGAAGTAGGACAATATACGTTGATCCTGGCTTGAGGCAGGCTCCTCCTCCATCTGGGGAGGCCACCCTCTTTGGCCAGTCCGTGGCGTGAGAGAGCAGGGTGACACCAGCCTGGCCCAGCCGCACCAAAGCTGGTTCTCCCAGGAGGAAGCTAACTTGCCTGACAGACAGACCGTTCTGAAATACATGCCTCCTTACCTGGCCAAGTCGATCCGTGAAAGGGAAGGAGAAACATGCCCATGCAAAATACGCGCACACGTACGTGATCTCTTGGCCTCACATTAACTTTGCGTCTCGAAATGTTACTGTAAATTACTCAGAACTCAACAGCATTTTTGCCCATTTTATTTTGAGCCCTTGGAAGCTGGTTTCAAGAGAAAAATACATCATGCCATAAATATTAGATACGTGTTCATTCATATGAAATTATTAACATCACAGTTTTCAACTGGAATCTCAGGTACTACCAGCAACTGTGCAGTTAAGATTTTGGTAAATATTTTCACCCTGTGATCTGTATTATATTATCGTAAAATGTCTGACTATAATGTAACAGAACTGAGGTCTTAAACGCCACTGTCTCAGAAACATACAAATGAACACTGTTCCCTGCCACACAGCACCTCTGAAAAGCACAGTTCCTCTGCTTTTGCCCAAAAACATTTTGGCAACTCCTATTTGGGCACACGCACTCAAAAGTAACCAGCCGCACAGCCTCCTTCTGACCAAAGGCACACCTGGCCCCCTCATTGTGTAATCCTTTGGGCCTTTGTTTATCTCTCAACCCCAAACTCCCTTCCACGTTGTCAAGATTTGCCCTCACTGTGGATATTCCAAAGAATGGGCTACTAGTTTAGAAAACGCTTCCAGAAGAATTCCCACAAAAATGGCCTCAGCATCCCTGACTGCTTCCCTGCTGCTCCAAGGACCCCAGGAGGACCCCTTTGAAGAAAACCTGGGTTTGTTCAGGGGGCAAACAGACCCATCCCCTGACGGTGGCCTCGCCTCCCACCAGCCGCCCTGGTGGAGCTGGACACTCTAGGCCTGGGGCGGCCTGCAGTGGTGCGGCCCGAGGAAGGCTAGGCCGGAATGGCAGCGGGAAATGGGCTGAACAGGGCCGCTCGCTGACATGCCCCTCTCTAGCGTCAGAAGCCAAGGCCTCATCCTGGCCCAACACGGCCATTCAGTCAAGCTGCCTCTCGAGTGCTCTAGGTCTGTTAACGGGAAGAACTGCCTGCCCTACCCCAATCTGCAAGAGGCGTGACACAAACTCAAATATCAGTACACTCTTAAGAGAGGGAATATCCCAAGAAAGAAAAAAATAGAGGGACCTTTTCTACTTAGAAAGGCAGAGCTTCCTTTGCTGGTATCCTATTTTACAGTGATCTCCCCGGGTCATAAACTCCCTACTGCAGGTGCAGTTCAAAGTAAGTTCACCCCGTGCTTCAGCAGCTTCTGCTTCGCTTTGCCTGAGAGGCTGAAGGCGCTGTCTCGGGGATTGGGGAAGCCAGAGCTCCGTGCTGGGGCTGCCAGCTGTTGGAAGTAGGTTTCCTGGACAGGGTTGCAACAGGCGTACACCGCTGTGGAGGCATTTCTGTTGGAGGAAGAAAGAGGACAACGGTCAGACACCGCTTGTGCAAATCCCGGGCTACGTGGAGACCTTCGCCAGGCCTCTCATCCCAGCTGCCCTGGCACAGCACTGGCTGTGGGGTGCAGTTGGCATGCTGTCTATTTATCAACTGGAGTTTCAGGCTTCAGTGCCAATGAGAGTCTTTCCTTCCTTTCAACTCACTGTTTGCCGGACTGTGTATAGTGGCTGCAGCCACAGAGCCTGGAGTTCTCGTAACTGAACAGACGAGCTGATGAGTCCAGGTTTGGTGTGTGTGACAGCAGCTATGCCAGGTGCTGGTCACACATTCTCTGGTTTAGTCCTCACGAGAGCCTTATGCGGTAGTGGAAAGACAAGGTTCCTAAGGTTCAGAGAGGGTCGGTGAGGCTGCCCTGCCTCTAGGACAATGCACCAACAGTGTCTGAGAAAGGCGTCTAATCATCTGTCCACTCTGGGGGCGGGTGGACAAGGAGCTGGGGGAGCGAGGTACTAGAAGGGTAGGGATGGGGAACAGCACGACAGAAAAACTGTGGGTGCAGAAGGCGGGAGGGATGAGGTACTGGGCAAAGCAGGACCAACTCTGGGGCCAGGTGACCCTGGGTCCTGGGTCCTGTCTGTCTTGAGCTAGTGTGGGGCCTCAGGTAAGTCATTGCCCCACTATGCCTCAGTTTCCCCCTATCTTATAAGAGTGGAGTCAGGCACTGCTAAGGCTCCTCTTACCCAGGTCTCTCCTTCCATGTAAGGAGGGAGGAGAGGCTCCTCTTGGGCCCCGCCTGGCCTCACCGGGTCAGCAGGATAAGCACTTCTTCCAGCCATGGAAGGGAGGCTAATCCCTGCCCTGCCACTTCCTAGCTGTGTGTCCTTGGCGAAGTTACTTAACCTTTCTGAGTCTCAGCTTTCTCATCTGTAAAATGGAGATGACAACAGTATTGACCTCACTGAGTTTTTTGAGATTAAATGAGTAGAAATATATATAACTTGCCTTAGACAGTGATTAGCACATGGTGAGTGATTCACACACGGGAGCTGTTGTTTTTATTACTATTATTAAAATCATCTATAAATGCCTTGAGCGATGGATCCTAATACTAAAGAATTCTCATTAGAGAGAAACCCTCTCAGTTCTAAGGAAGGTGAAATACTGCAAGGCCACAAGGTGGCTGGTGCTTCAGACACTGAATTCTGCTTGTTTCCACCTTCCGCAAAACACACACACACACACACCCCACAACCAGTTCCCAAACTGGTGATGGTGGATGCAGATCGCATCTAGGTTACCAGCCTGGGAGGCTGTGAATTAAAGCCAGAGGAGATGCATTTATTATGGTAAGAGATTGGAAGGAGATGGTGCTGGGCAGCAGAGAAACCCCGGCACTCAAGCCTGGCAGGAGGCAGGGCGTTAAAGCCGCTGGAGCAGCCAGAGCCAAGCCCCAGTGCACATCAGCTGTCATTGCTGAGAGTCCACAGCCCATACCCTCCCCACACCACCACACGGCCTCCTCAAATGTGCGGCGTGTGTGCAAAAACATGTATGCTGGAGTTAGAGAGACCTGGGCTCAAAGTCTGGCTCTGCCACTTAAGAACGGGACCCTGGGGAAAGGTGCTCAAGCTCTTTGAACCTCAATTTCCTCGTCTGCAAAAAGGGAATGAAAATTGCACCGACCAGATTGTTCCAAGGACTAAATGGAATAATATATACAAAAAATGCCTGGAACACAGAGCATAGCAGCCAGGCCCTTTCTAACCTGTAACTCGCCACCTTCTGGTTTCATAAAAGGAGTAGATAGAGGGAAAAAAGTAGAATTTGGTTGGTTAAATACTGCAAGTCACAAAAATAATGAATAGATCTTTATCTATAGACTGGGGATGTTCAAGCTTTGCAATAAAGTGAAAGAAGTGACTTGGAAAACATTATATTAGTATGATTTTTTAAAAGAAAGTACAGAAATAATTAAAATTAAAAACCTAATAATCTATATTCTATTTGCAAAAAATAAAAACCAAAAGCAACAGCAAAATGTGCAATATATACCAAACAGTTAACTGCTTATCTCTTGGATGGGGGATGGGGTGGGCGAAAGAAAATGTTTTACTTCATATACTTCTGAGACAGCGGAATGTTTTTCTAATGAGCATTGATTCCTACTTCAAGTAGAAAGACAGAGAGATCACTTGCATAGCACTTCTGGCAAGGAACCAGGTAACCTCCCTCCTCAGCCACGGAGGGGCGCTCCACGGCGGGAAGCACCTGGAGGGTTTCCACTGGTGAAACCCAGAGTCTAGAGCAGGTGTGAGCCCCTGGAAAAGCCCCAGAAACACTGTGACGCCGGGACG
The DNA here is from genome assembly GCA_029593785.1 of Cabassous unicinctus. Taxonomy (NCBI): domain Eukaryota; kingdom Metazoa; phylum Chordata; class Mammalia; order Cingulata; family Chlamyphoridae; genus Cabassous; species Cabassous unicinctus. Next base: position 26,871 of record JAQZBX010016549.1, on the reverse strand, counting down.
AATGCCAGGAGATGACAGCAGCAACAAGAGCAGATAAAAGAAGGCCGAAACTAGAGGACCTAGAATGTTCTTCGTTTAGTTACAGAGGAAGCACCGACTGGACTCAGGGAAGGCTCCTATGTGAAGGACTGTGGGGGACAAGTCGGCGAGAGCGACACAGGGGACGGCTCACCTGACGGTCATCTCATACAGTGCAGGCAGCTGCGCGAATTCCGAGTGCATCAGGCTGACGGCCTGGAGGAAGCGGCGATCCTGGGGCGTAGCCACCTGTGGCAGGTTGCCTTCCAGAAGAGGACGGAGGTTGTGAGTAGTAGGCCTACCCTCCCCCATACTTTACGTGGGACAGAGCGTGGAGCATGGCTCAAGGTCATGCAAGTGGGCGCCGAGGGGGAGAGAAACAAAGGCCCGGGATGCTGGGCCCCAGCCGCCGCCACCAGGCGCTAGAACGCACCCTGTCCCCAATCGTGAGTGATGTGCTTTCTGCACGCAAATCTCAAAATTCTGAGGCAGCCCTTACCACAGGGTGTTGAACATGTGTGAGCTGCTCTCAAAGCGTTGGGGAAACAACCAAAAAGAGACCAACGGACAAAGAAGCGTTTTCCAAGTGAATTCTAAACTCCACGGGAGCTGGGCTCCAAGGGAGGAAAGCAGCCACCGCGAGCTCCGGCCAGACCCTCTGCAGAGCGCCCACGGTGTGGGCGCTGGCCCCGGTTCTAACCACTGCCCACTCCCACCCCCGCCCGCCTCCAGAACCCACGCACAGGCCTGCTCCTTACCCATCAGCACGTTCTGAACGCTGTCGTAACGTGTGAAGTTGTAGGTGCTGCTCGCGGAGGCGGCCTCGTCTCTGGGGAGCGTCTCCTTCAGGTGGACCTCCAGCCCGTTCAGGGATGCCAGGCTACTGTGGTACTGCAAAGGGGCCAGGGCAGGGTCACGCTGGCCGGATGTGCCTCAGCAAGCCCTCCAAGGGCTTTCTTAGTTAAAAAAAAAAAGACTACTCCAAAGACTTTCTTAGTGTCTACTTGAGCTAATGGTGCTGTAGAAAAATTATAAAATGGAAAGGAGCAGAAAAAAGTATTTAAAGAGGAGGAGAGGGGAGTGGATGGGGCTCAAGCGGCGGAGCGCCTGCTTCCCACACGGGAGGTCCCGGATTCAGTTCCCAGTGCCTCCTAAAAAACAAAACAAAGCAAAACAAAAAAACAAACAGCAAGCAAACAAACGAAAAAACCAACTCAGGGGAGCCAATGTGGCTCAGTGGTTGAGCGCCAGCTTCCCACATACGAGGTCTCAGGTTCAATCCCCGGCCCCAGTACCTCAAATAAGTAAATAAATAAATGAATGAATGAATGAATAAAATTTCCCCTGGCTCACCATCCAGGACCAGTCCCCTGAACGCCTTGGTCATTTAACTGCACGGACAGCCTGGGCCCAGCGGCCGGCCTCCCTCAGCCAGGCCCGGGTCGGGAGGGCCTCCTCCAGGCACCCAGAACGTACTCGCTATGCTCTGTGGGGGGCGCTGAGAGGCACCAGTCAGGTAGTTTGCTGTGTTCTGTGCTTCGCAGGAGGAGCCTGGCTGAGGGAGGCCGCCAGGGGCTGAGGCCCAGGCGCCTGTATTTTAAAAAGCCGCCTAGGAGATGTGGAACGTGCAGGTACAGGTGAGGACACTGGGCTATACCTTTCTAGAAAATTCCTTTTTTATAAAATAGACACAGGATCAAACTATAAATAATGGTTGAGGATAGCGTTTTTGAACTTAATGCCAGCGCATGAGCTTGGTTCTACCTTCTCAGATACTCTGCGCCCTCGCTCCTAAATGGCTGTGCGGTATTCTTCGAGCTCCCTTTTGGGCTTGACCAAGTCCACCGGTCTCGTCCTGGCGGACTTGGTTTGAAAATGGGGCCTCCTGTGGTGTTGCCGCTGCCCCCCCGCCGCTGGGCCTGTCTGGGGCTACTTCAACCGCAAGAAGGCCACAAGGCCACTATTCCCTGCTGTCAGACAGCTCCCAGGCATCGGGCATGCCGGCTCGGTCTCCTAGCCACACGACCAGGGGCCAGGTACAGCTAGGTGCCTCGTTTTTTTTCATCTGTAAGATATGACTGCTGCACAGGGCTGTCGAGTAGATTCAGTGAAATGACGCATACAGAAGTCCTCTGCAAACTCTGAAGTGCCACCCTGAGGCAAGTCATTTTCATAGAGAGTCAATAAGATGAAAATTATAATCATCAAAGAAGTAGTGTCTCTACAGCGAGCATATATGGTACGTCTGTGGCTTGACTATTTTTGAACAGCTGTAAAGAGGACAGATATGCAAAGAGAAAGTTTCTGAAACAGAATGTTATGAAGTGTAAGTATTGTCTTTGTTAGTGTAGCGTGGTTAGAGCAGTTTTTCTGTCTCAATGTCTTAAATGAATTTTAAAGTCAACAGGTTCAGGATACAAAGCTTGATTTTGTGCGCTCACCTGTCTCCCCCATTGCTTGGCTCAGTAAATCCCCATTAGGTCAGTATTTACCAATTCTCACCTAATGAACATTACCATTGAACAAATCCAACATCAAGCGTGTTCAACTTACGCGCTACTTGGTTTCAGTTGAGGGTGTGGAGTGAAGTACAACACTGCGCGTTCAGATCACTGGTAGAAAGCTAACCAATTCTGAGTTTAACAGATGCTGATGAGCCCGTGTGAACCAGGTGTGTACACGTGGGGGTACGTGTGTGTGCGTGCATGCAGGGTGCGTGCATGTGTGTACATGTACGTGTGCATGTGTGAGGGCATGTGTGTGTGTGTGTGTGTGTGCACGTGTGGGGGGAAGTGCGTGCCACCCACAGCATGGCTGGCAGTTTCTGGCCCAGAGGGACCTGGTAACAGCCACCGCTCCCAGAGAAAAGGGCCATCGGAACAGAGTGAGCCATGTCCACCCTTGAGTGTTCCCTTCAGGCACTGAGCTCTGCTTTCGGAATCTTCTGCCTAAGTTATACTCAAGATAAAATTAAAAAAAAAAAAAAAAAAGATAAAATCACCGAGGGGAGCGGATGTGGCTCAAGCAACTGAACACCCACTTCAAGGTTCCGGTTCGGTTACCGGTGCCGCCTAAAAACAAAAACACAAACAACAAGCAAACAAATGGAAAAACCAACTCAGGGGAGCCAATGTGGCTCAGTGGTTGAGTGTTGGCTTCCCACACACAAGGTCTGGGGTTCACTCCCCAGTCCCGGTACAAAAAAAAATAAAAGATAAAATCACTGAACCCTAAATCTTCAGTTAACCACAAGATGTTATGTCAGAGCATGTGGGCATTTTTCCTGGTAACCAAGTGCTTTCGTACACAGCAGGAAGTAGCAAATCTAGCCTGTTATGTTTTTTTGTGTGGCCTGCAAGCACAGAATTAGTTTTATAATCTTAAATGGCTGGGGGAAAGAAATCAAAAGAATATTTCACGATACAAAAATGATATGAAATTCCAGTTTCCGCTGGAACGCAGCCACGGCCATTCAGTTACAGATGGCAGGCTGCTCTCCTGCTACAACGCAGAGTCACGCAGCTGTGCAAAGCTACAAGGATTTGCTGTCTGGTCGTTTAATGACAAAGTTTGCCAAACCTTGATATATAAGACCCCATGCCATGCTCTTTAGAGCAGCCCTAGGGGACAGAAAACTGGGCCAGTTCGTGGACATGACGACTTCTCGTCCACACCAAGGCCAACGGTGCAAATGGTGTGTGCCCTGAAGTGCGAGGACAGGGCAGGTCATGGTCACCAGTAGCACTGGTTCCCTGGTGGGGGTGGGGCGCTTGTGCCTAAACTACTTTACGACATGACTCTCACGCCGACTTCAAGCCTCATCTACTCTACACAGACCGCTCAGTGTCCTGTTGTGGCCATGAGTGATCTGATCGTTGCCTCTGAAGGTCAGTGAGAGCTCTGAGCAGGAACCCAGCAGCGGCTCTCTGCTGCCCCCTGGTGGGAGCCTGCTCTGCTGTTCTGACCCAGCCCGAACTCCAACCCCTCTCCCCACCCGGCAAACACAGAGGCTGGAGCTGATCCAGAAAAACAGGCTGGCAAGTGACGCCTGGGTGCCTGGATCACGTGTAACGTAATCGAGGGGGACGTGCTCATCGCCACGTTGGAGCTGCAGTTTACCCTTCTCAGCACAAGGCCTGGAGGGAAATCAGGTCAGGTACTTTGTAGGCAGGTCTGTGACAAAAAGCACGTCAAGAAAAGATTTCTCCCAATTATAAACTATACAGCCTTCGACTCTGATGAATGAACCCACCCTTAATCCAGGAGGCTGATCAAAGTTGGCTACACCCCCCTCTTTTCAGAAAAGACAAGCTTTTCTTCTTCCATACAACCGCATTCTCTTTGCTGAGGCCTGCCCAGCACCAAAGCCCACTCTGCACAAAAGCCCATGCAGGCTGTTGTCATAACAACACGGATGGGCCCTGACAAACCAAATGCTATATCTGTATGGCGAGAGCCACAGCACAAGGTCAAAGCCCCTTTCTTCATCCTCCCGCTTCTCAAAGCAGGGGCAGACCAGCGGGGAACAGAGAGGCTGGGCATCAGGGGAGAAGCAGGCAAGAATTCTGGACCCGCCGCCAGCATTCATTCTTTCATCTCTCTGAGGCTCAGTTTCCTTATAGATACAGCTCCAGTGTTATACAGGCTTGGCTTGGCTAAAATAATAGATGTAAAGCATTTAGCATGTTGTTGATGCAGAATATATCTTAACTGGCTTCCTCCTCAAAGAGCAGCCTGCGCTTTTTTCTTTTCCTTTGGGTGGGAGTGGGGTAAGAGAGAGAGATTCAATGCACTTGATCGCATCCAGACGCTAGGCCTGCAAAGTAACATCTCCAAGGCTCCACACTGTGCAGAAGAGACCAGGAAAACGAAGGCATCGTTGAGAAGAAAAGATGTGTAAAACTGCAACCCTAACTCCCCACGCTGTTACAGAGAAGGAGGCGCATCAAGTCGCTGATAGCTATGGCAAGCGAGGAAACATGAAACAGACCATTACTCGGTGATCTGGGGTCTGGGGAGAGGGGACAGATGAGCGAGAGAGCTCCAGAGAGGAGCGCTGTCTCTTGGCTCCGGGCTCTGTGCACAGGAAGCTGCTCAGCAGCCAAGGTGACTCGCTCATTCATTAGCATGCAGGGTCACGAGGCCTGCATGCTAATAAGACAGGCTTAGAATAATATAGATTTAAGAAGAGAAACAAGGCAAGCCCCAGGACACCATCTGCCCTGCAGCAACTTCAACCTGCTGTTCTTACTGCTACCACTTTCACTGCCATCTAAAGCAAGGCTGTTACTATAGCAACTGAATCTCCAGTGTGGGCCTAGGCCCCAGAGAAGATCAGTTTATAGCTCTAAGCAAGGAAGGGGCTGGTGATGATTTAAGGAGAGTTCTCTGGGGCCGGCCAGGGCTTCAGATGTCCCAGGCCTATCTAGGAAAGCACATCGGATGACCATGGTACAACGTGGGGACTACGGACTGAATGTGTGTCTCCCAGAGAACCCCCAACCCGGGCTGTGGCACACCGTAGAGTCCAGAGTCCAGAGAAAACAGGACCCAGAGCTTCCCAGGCTGGGAAACGAGGCCATTAGCAGCGCAGCACAACAGCCAGCCCTGGGGCCGGCGGGGAGGCTTTCCATGCATTCCCTACCGCATCTGGAAAGGCAAGGCCTAGCATCACCCCCACAACACGGATGAGGAATTGGGGGCTCCGAGAGGGAAAGGCCTGTGAGCCAGGGCTGCAGCGCGAGTCTTTCCACCTCCCAGGCCTGGGCTCTGAGCCACTGGAGGAAGCGAGAGAGAGGCAGGGAACCAACACCTTTGGGTGCCCTTACAGCAGCACTACACCGCGCACTTGCTGAAGAACCTGACTCACTGCCCACAAAACCTATGGAAGCAGGTGCTATCATCATCCCCACGTCACACAGAAGGGACTTTTGTCCTAGGTCACGGCTAAAGGCTGTGTGTGCCGCCCTTCTCCCCTCCCCTCCCTGCATCAGAACAGTGCCGTGGCAGGAGGATCTTCTCTGCCTGTCCAGGTTTCTAGGAAGGAGGGAGCTGGCTACAGGGGCATTGGGAGGTTGGAGGGCACTCACCACCTCCTCGATGGCTGAGCTGTCTCGCAGCAGCGGCTCCTCGGCCAGCAGGGACAGTGCCAGTCCTTTAACACTGTGAGTGTAGAGGCTCATCCTCACCAGTCCCACGCTGGACCCTGCTGAGGTCAAGCCCGAGTCGCTTCCGTCTGCTGAGGGCCCACAGCCCAGGGAGTCTGCGCAGCCTGAACTGCATGGCAGGCTAGGGGCTGAGTGGCTCTCCCAGTCTCCTTCCACACAGGGATCCACGCCATGCTCCTCCACAGGAAGTTTCTTTCCTCTCTGCCTTGAGTCTAAGTGAAGTGATGGCAAGGGTGGGCCGGTCCTTCTGGAGATGGGGGCTTGGCTGCTGTTGCCAGGACACTCTTCTGGCTGTTTTAGGGCTCTGTTCTGGGTGGGCATCTTGGGAAGGGACGGGGAGAGGGGGCCACCGTTGGCTGTGCCCACGGGCAGGTACTCGGGCAGCTCGGGTTCCGAGTGGCCTGAGCCACCACCATCAGGGTTACATGCATGAGGGAAGACAAAATGATCTGAGGATGTTACCGTTTCCTGAGTTTCTGGAATGTGGATTTCAGACAAGTCTAGTTCCCCTTGGCAAAAATCAGGTTCCCTCACCAGGCAGCAGGCGAGAGCAGAGCCCTTGCTCCTGGCAGTGTTGTGTGGTTCCGTGGGCTTGATGCTCTCCAGATCGAGGCCGAACAAGAGGCCATTCTCCTCCTTGGCATGTGGCCAAGCTAAGGCCGGGGCGGTGGGCTCCGGGGCCTTGGACTGCACGTGCCCAGCGGCATTGTCTTTCAGTGCAGATGTGCTCCAGCCCACTGGGGGGTGCTGGGCTGAGCCCTCCTGGAGTCTGGCTGGAGATGCAGGGGAGCTGGCAAACAAGGCAGGCATGAGGGAGGGCACCCTGACTGAGGCCAGGGCACAACTTCCTTAAAAATCACGGGCATTAGTGGCACGTGGGTGTCAGAGGCCACAGAGCCTAAGACACCATGACGGTCAAACCACAGGAGCAGAAATCAGACAAGGCCTAGCCCTTGCGGCTGCATGTGTCAAGACCAGCATCACACACTGGACACGGCACAGCCCACTGCATAAGAGTCACCCACACGTGGAGGTCTACCCTGAGAATGAGGGCCTACGCTGGGTGCTATCTAGATGCTATTTCCAATTTTCACAGTGAACCCATCAAGTAGATATTACTAGGTCCATTTTACAGAGGGTAACGTTGAGGCTTGGGTAGGGAAATGGGACTCGCTCAAGGTGACCCAGGTGCTAAGTTACAGACCTGGGATTTAAAACCTACTCTCACCTCAGACTGCCTCATCAATGTGCTTAAGTTCCAGACGCTCTGATACAAGGCAGAACATTCACTGGGCAAGGCAGAATTGAGGAAGGATGTGATGTACCAGCAGGGGCTTTATTTGGAGAAACAATGTGAGGGGAGTCCCTAAAACATGGTGGAAGACTAGCCACCTGTGAGCAATCTTACCTAGTCATCTGCTCCCCTGGGAACTCACGGAGCCCGGCAGCTTCCTCTTTGGTCACGAAAACAGGCATGATCTGGACATCTGGGGGCAGTGCAGCCCCTAGGAGGGCAAAGCAACAGGGGTAGGGCTCTGCCCTTGGCCAGAGAAGGCAGAGGGGCAGTAACTGTCCTTGGGGAGAAAAATCCCACCCCCAAGCCAGCTCAGAGAGCAGCACTGAGAAAGCTTTCCTGGGCCCAAAACAAAAGCCATGGAACACAGCTACAATTCCTATGATCAGGAAGAAAAGAGCCCATGTGAGCAATGTCACCGCAGGCTTGGAGAAAGGAGACCTGCGGCAGAAGAAAGTTTAGTGGCGCTTAAAAAAAAAAAAAGACCTAAGGTGGAAAAAAGCACTTTTAACTGACAAAAGGGATCGGCCCCCTACTGCCTTACGCCTCCAAATGAAACATAATAACCTTCCTGGGGCCTTCCTGCAAAGGTCTTTCCGGAAGCTTGCCGTTTTTCTTGCCCTTTCTGGTCAGGATCCCCTGGAACCTGTCTGAGAAGTCTCATAATACTGAGGGTCTGAGAACAGGGATTTGAAAGGTGTGCCTGAAATAACGAGCTATCATAACAGGATCCCGTGGATAATTTTGTTCCTGAAGCGTTCACATATCTATCGATTCTCCTAATTTTATGAGCAGACAAAATGCAGGCGGGGAGCACGGGCCTTTCTCCCAGTCTGTATAGGAACAGGGAACTTAGACTGCCGTTTTCAAGATGCGACATAGTGATGAATGCACAACGCAGTGATGAATGCACAACTATGTGATTATACCAAATACCACTGATTGGACACTTTATTAATATGTACCAATAAAATTGATTAAAAAAAAAAAAAGCAGCGACAATGCACCTTACTACTCACCGTGTTCCTGCAGGGTGTCCCCTCCTGGAGGTGTTCTCTGAAAACAAAGAAGAAACGGGCACTGGGCGCCACATTCTTCTCTTGACCCAGCCATCAGGAATTCACAGTGCCATCTGTTCATAAAATTTAGCCAGGCCCGGAAAGCTCGTCCCAACAGCATGCCAAGAGCAAAGCAGATGGAACAGAAGCTACCCCAAGCTGCTTGCTCACCACCATGTCTGGGATCGGGCCAGAACCCGGGCCTACCCAAGCTGGGAGGCGGCAGTCCCACCCCAATTCACAGTATGCTTGAAAACCTCATTTTCTCAGTCTCTCCCCTCTGGGAATAAAAGCAAGGCCTCCCGTTCTCTTTTACACCCTTGGCGAATTCATATTCTAGAATGCAGCCACATCTGCCACAGCCCTGATAGAGCTCACAAACAAGTCGTCCATTTAGATAATCCCGTATTATCTGGCTAAAACCAGCACCAAATAACCCATTACAGATTACAGCAGTGAAAATAACAACACTACCATTCACTGAGCTCTTACTTTGTGTCAAGCACCATCCTAACCCCATTCCATGCCATGGCTCGTTTAATCGTCACAACAAATATATGAGAGATCAGCAGCTCATCCAGGATCACAGAGTGCCAGGGGGAGCCAGTATTCCCACTCTGCCTGTGAGACTCAGGGGCCGAGGGAACTCTAAGCCACCATGCAACACTCTTCTCTGCAAGGAAAAATACTACCCAACCACCTATTTAGAAAAAAGCAAGTACGACTACCCACCGCTCCTCACTGAAAGTTCAGACCGTAGGAAGAGGAGGGTTGTGAGGTCTGGATTACAAACATCCTAAAATAACATGCAAAATTTAGAACTGGCGTCCCAAACAAAAGCCACCTCCAAATCCAGGAGTATGGGGGGAGGCTGGGAGTGATGAAAGATCTGTTTTACCTCTTACAGCTCCCTGTCGACTCCAGGGGGGCAGGGCCTGGCACAAAGCCTGGCCCACACCTGCTGAATGAGGGAACAAATGCAGGACCAGGATGAATGACACTGCTGCACCCTTCTTGATTCACTGGGCCAGAAAGGCAGGGAGGCCAGGCACCAGCTTCCTCACAACGGGAACGTGGCATCCAGCAGGTACTCATCACAAACTCCATTAGAACCAAACCGCGAAAGACCTGTGACCTTACTATAAAGGATTTGACCTTAACAAACTATACCAGATTCTCCTGTTTATTCTGCTTCTTAATAGAGGCAGATCGCTTCAGAATTTTCTCAAAAGTGCTCTCAGGCCATTTTCACCTGAAGGTTCCAAAAGGACCCACCAAAACAAAACACAAAACAAAAGCTGTTCTTCAAACCAAAATTACTTCACCCTTATGAAAAGAGACGTCTTTATGGGGATGTGTTGGTGCAGGTGTGATATGTTTATTAAATAATACACAGTGTTAAAAAAAAAAAAAAAAAAAATCTATATTTTTTGGTGATTAAAAAAAATCATTTCAGGTTATTAAAGCCATACAGAAACTTACTCTAGACAAATATTTATATTTATCTGTTGTGGATAAAAATACCACATATAATGCCAGTCAGGTTATTATCTGTATGTTTTACTTTAAGTCTAATTTTTTTATATTTTTAAGACCAAGTTATACAAAATTCCATTTTTCTGCCTAAAACAGTAACATGCAATTCCTGTCATTAAAACACCTTTGGCCATTTTACATGCCTGACTAAAAGTCTATGAAGTTTAGAGTTCATCACCACTAGACCAACTCTACAAGAGATGCTAAAGAAAGTTCTGCAGGTTGCAAGGAAAGCACAGTAGACAATAGCTCGAAGCCACATGAAGAAATAAAGCTCTTCAGTGAGGGTAATGACACAGGTAAACATAAATGCCAGTACTATTTTTTTTTTTGGTTTGTATCTCCACTTTTTTTACTTCCTACAGGATCTAAAAGGCAAATGCATAAAGTGTAGTGATGAATCTGTGGTTTTGGACGCATCATGTATAAGCATGTAATCTGTGACAACTTCACAAAGGTGGGGGACAGAGGAGTGTAGGAACACAGCTTGTGAGTACTATTGAAGCTATTTTGGTATCAAGCTGCCAGGGGCGGGGGGCAGGGGGAATGGGGAGTTAATGCAAAGTGGGTGTAGCGTTTCTGCTTGGGGAGGTGGGAAAGCTTCAGCAATGGAAGGTGGCACGGGTACTGAACACAGTCCATATGATCAGTCCCACTAAATGGTATGCTTGGGAGTGGCTGAGATGGGAAAGTGGTGTGTGTATATGTTGTGTATATGTTCCCACAATTAAAAAGAAAAAGAAAAAGCAACTAAAGAGACAGTGACAAAGGCAATACGTGATCATGGGCAGGGTCTAACAAGGAAGGAGAGATGGCTCAAAAGGACATTATTGGGACATATGAAAAAATTGGAATATAGAATATAAGCTTTACGTCAAGGTAAGATTTCTTAAACTTGATAACTGTACTTAAGATGGTTACAAAAGTATCTTCGTTCTGAGGAAATGTGCATGGCAATATTAAGTTAAGCGTTAACACAATAAACTCAAGTGTCAGAAAAAGGATTAATGGACAGACGGACAGACAGACAAACAGAATGATACGGCAAAATGTTAAAATTGGTGGATCTGGGTATCTGGGGGACTAGGGGTATGCTGGAGTTCTCTGTATGGGGTTTGTATTGTTTTTGTAACTGTTCTAGAAGTTTAAAGTGGTGTGGGTGAATTAATCACGTCCCTTCCTTAGACCAGGGGTTAGCAAACTTTGTTTTGTTCAGGGCCAGATAGTACATGTTTTTGGGTTGGTGGACCATACAGACTGTCTCAACTACTCAACTCTGCTGTTGTAGCTCAAAAGCAACCTCAGAGAATGCATAAAGCAATGGGCATGGCTGTGTTCCAATAAAACTTTATCTGTAGGCAGCTGGCCCACAGGCTAAAGTTTGCTGACTCCTACCTCAGACATTAAAGTTGCATCTGATTTTTCACTTTCATTAATGCTGTTGTGATAAAGTTTTGAGGATAAATCTTTTTCAGCATTTAGATTCTTTCCTTAGGATAGATTCCTAAAAGCTGAATTAGGAAAAAGGAAAGGGCATCTTTCCTGCTTTCATCAAACTGCTTACCAGAAAGATTGTTCTAATCGACACCTCCACCATCGGTGAGAGAGGGGCCTTTGTACAGAACCTTACCAGCGTTTTAAGTGATTGCTGATTTAGTGTCAAAAGATAGCTTTATGACTCATTGAAAACCATAACTCCATACCCAAGTAATAAACAAAACAAAAGGAAATAGGAACAGAATAAACATGCCAAGTGCTAGCACTGGTTATCTCAGTGCAATCCAACTATAGGCAATTTTATTCTCTACTTTTCTACACCTTCACATTTTCTTCAGTGAGTGTGTATGACTTATTTTCTTTATAAAAACAATTTAAGGCATAAGCCAAGGATTTTAAAACAGTCCCTGCTTTCTTAGGCCTTTCTAAGGACACATCTGCATCTCAAAATCTAACACCTCTTTGATGTAAAGGCCATCCTTGTGGGACATCAAATGCTCAAGGTTCCACTTGGTTTGAAGAAAAGCCAGGTATCAAAGCCTACGATGCAGAAGAAAAGATTTTCTGCCAGTGACTTTACTCTTGAGGAAAATCATACTGATGGTTTTTGGGTTCTGACAAGATTAAAGGAGACAAGGACCCTGCCCCTACCCCACCCCCAGGTGCAGCAGCCGCTCCCAAGTCCATTTATCATTTGGCTTCGGTCTCGCCCACTTTCCCCCAGTGCAGAGTCAGAGGCTTGGGGTGAAGCATTCCAGCCAGGAGGCTTGACACTACCTTGTCCTGACGTGCTGCTCGGTGAAGCAGGATCTTGGCAGTGAGGGATGGTGGGAGCTGGGTGCTAACAATCCTAGGAGGTTAGACACAGGAACAAGAACAGCAGTGAAAGAAATGTACTCAAGGAGTCTGCATCCTACAAGACTCCTAACATCCCAGGTTGGGGAGGGTCTCAGGCACACACTGGTGGGAGTTCCAACTGGGAAAGCCCTTATGAAGTGCACTTTGGCAGCTTCTTTCACAATTTAAAATGCTCCAACCCACTGAATTCAGCTTGCACCAAGAGAGAATATTCATTACGGTGAAAATGGTAAAATTGTCAAACGATGGGGTAAACCACCCTAAATGTCCATCAAAAAGAGGAGTTACAGAGGCTTAAAGCCTTCGGATTGCTCCTACGCCACCTGAGCCCTGAAACCAGCAGAGTTGTGGCCGACTCCTACTCTCCAGTTCCCCGGGCCTGCCCTGGACAACCAATAAAAGATGATGATGGACCAGCCCGAGCCCAAAAGGAAGGAGCATCTTCAACTACAAGCAAAATAATTCCATTTCTCTGCTCCATAATGTCTACGTCCCTTCTTAGCCCGAAGTAATCAAAGTGGACATCGTCCCAAATCCCACAAGACTGAGAAATGAACAAAAATAAGGGGGGAGTGTAACTGCTGACTAAAGCAGATTGTGTGTTAACTGAGTAACTCGTAACACTGATAATAAAATGTTAAGTATAAAAAAAGCAAGAGGAGTTAAATCACGGCACAGCCATAACACAGAAAAATCCGCAGCTGTTACAAGAATGAGGCGGACAGATGTGGATGGATAATGCAATCCCCGGTGGGCACACTCAATTGAGAAACCATATGATCCTATCTATGTAAACAAAAGTCAGAATCAATATACGTGTATATATACAGTTGTGCGAAAACACACAAACAATGGAAGGATGCTCACCGAACTGGTAACCGTGGGGAAGGGCCGAGGGTGAGAGAGGGGAACTTTTAAATTTGCAATGAGAATGTGTTCATGAATTAGCCATACAATTTAAATTTATGTAAGAGATGCCAAATAAGACAAGGAAAAAATAGTACTTTTGACAGCTCTGTCACTGGCAGGCTTAGAAGACCCCAAAATGACCGAGAACCATCGCAAGGAAAGCAGGGAAGGGAAGGGGGTAAATGTTGAGGGACACATGTGCCAGGGACCATGCTCAGTCCTCTATGCCCATCATCTCACTTCGTTCTCCACAAGCATCTCTACTTCCCAGAAGTGAAAACCGAGTTAAGCTACTTGCCCAAGGTTCCACAGCTGGTAAGAGGAGAAGCCAGGACTCAAGTCCCAGCAGGACAAGCCCCAGAGCCCCAGTCGCACATTCATCTGGTCACTGGAAAGCTCCGGGCACAGAGCAATGGCCCTGCCCACCCCACCCAGGCCGTGAGAGGAAACCCTTCACAAAGAAGAGAGGCCTTGGAAGATGCCTGGAGTGGCTCTTAGGCACTCGGGCTCACAAAGAGGACCTCCAGCTATGTGAAGAGGTGCAGTGAGTCCTCAGAGGCCGAATGAGAGAGGGACGCCAGCCAGGAGGCTGGGAGCACAGGACGCTGCTGTGCAGAGGGGAGCCACAGCAAGCGTACCAGGTCCCTGAGGAGCAGCAGGGGGGCAGCAGGAGGCACCCACGCCCCTTCACCTTACAGCGCTGGCTGCTGGCAACGGCGGAGGCTTTGCATTAGCATTTTGCAAGCTGACAACTGAAAAGGTATGGCCCCATCCTGAGAATTACGTGGAGCTCTTGACAAATGCCTTTTGTGTTCATCTCTAACTTCCTGACTCTGCTGAAAGGCAAGTACGAACTCCAAATTGAACTTAACTACCCGACATTTGCCACACCAGCCCACTTGGCAGTGGCCAGAGACAGAGCTCCCCGCCCGAGATCGGGAGGTAGCGGGTTGGTCAGCTCTTCAGCAGGGAACGGAGGAGAGGGCTCTGGCCTTACTCACAGTCCCTTATAGAGGATGCAGCCAGCTAGAATGGGAGGCACGCGCTGGCAGGTCTGCAGAATGAGGACCGCCTTCAGCAACAACAGGGGCTCCACCTGTGCAGGGCGAGAAGCACGCCGCAAATGAGCACACTCACAGTCGGCAGGGGAGGAAGGGAGAGGGGCTGGAAAAGGAGAACGTCTCACACGGTAGAATCTGCATCATGCCCCAGAACTGCTGACAAATACTAAATGCCAAATTCTTGGATCAAGGAAGGTGTAACAGAATATAGCATGTGGCTATTCCCAAGGGACAAAGTAGCTTTCCTAGGAGACCCTATCAATATAGAGACCAGGCAGCAGCGGCAGCAGTAGAAGGGGGTATACCCCTCAAATGCAGGTCCTGGCGCATGCTAATCCCACCCGCCCTGTCCTCCACCCTCCCTTCGAAGCACAATCCTCCTCTGCGATACAGCTGGCTCTGCGTCTGACCAGGTCCCCAAAATCTTTTCCATAATGAAAAATGAAAATGTCATGGTCTCTCAGGGAAATATGCTTCAGTTCCACATTCCTCTAAAGAGTCAGTTGCTTGAGATTCCCTAAAAATACAAGGCAGGATACTGAACCTGGCCAAGAATGTCCAGCAATAACCAACAGGCAAGTAGAACCCCCAAGTACCCTTAGCTGTTAGAACTCAGGGCTGATGGGACCGAGCTCTGGAGTTGCTGCTAGGGGAACAAGGTAAAGCTTGTTTTCTCTCATGGCACCACGACACTGCCCAGGTCCAGGAAGCCAGCCTGTAAAGCTGGAGGGCCAGCTTCAAGAAGCCCTCCATAGACAAAGGGGACAAACCCTTCCCATTTCTGGTGGGATCATGCTCTGTGAAGGCTGGGTCACAGCACCACGTCCCTGCTAAAGGGACCCCCTGAACCAGAGCTGTGAGACACAGGCTTGCAGTGGATGGCTCATGCCGATCTCAGCTCCCAAGATGCTCGGGAGCCGGATGGTGGGCTCTTAAGGGGATGCAGCTGCACCTCCCTTTGGCCCTCTGACGAGGGGACATGAGGTTCAGCAAGGTCAAGACTACGGAGCAGCCAGTGGCCACATGCCCAGCCTATGCCTCCCTGAATGCCCATGGCAAATGGACCAGCTCAAAGGGACAAAAATGCTTTCCAACCATTCTCTCCCAGACACAGCAACCTTGGTTTTAAAATATTAGTGCCAGGAATGGATGTAGCTCAAGTGGTTGAGCATCTGCTTCCCATGTGCGAAGTCCCGGGTTCAATCCCCAGCACCTCCTAAAAACAAACAAAAAAAAACAAAAAACCAACTCTCACTGGGGAGTGGATGTAGCTCAAGTGGTTGAGTGCCTGCTTCCCATGTACAAGGTCCCAGGTTTGAGCCCTGGTACCTCCTAAAAAAAAAAAAAAAAGATTAGTGCTGGGTATTTCTGATGTTGAGAATAATTAAGGAGAGAAGGGAACTTTCTGAGACATTAGCAAATAATGCCCAAATAAAACTGAGCATGTACTTTACGTCATTTCAGGGACTATCTCATTTTGTCATCAAAACAGTTCTGGGTGGCAGGCCTTTTGACACCATTTATGGATAGGGACAGTGAGGTCTGGAGAGGGTACCCGATCTGTCTGAGCTCACACAGCTCGTGGATAGCTTGCAGGGAAGCTGAATGGCAGGTCTTAACCACTACCCTGACTGGGAAATGACACATTCTCTTCACTTCTCTAGATATAGTTCATTTAAGAAAAAATGTCCAGAAGCCCTCTTCCCCTATGTGAAATGAACAAGGGGGTTCAGAATGTTACTTTGGTTCTGTCCAAGTTCCAGAGGGAAGTGAATATCTTATGCAGATCACCGGTGTTTTCCAGAATCTGCTCGATGAAGGTGTCCCACTCTGTGCTCAGCTCTTCCTGAGAACAGTTCTATAAAAAGAGACAGCCTGAGGTCAGCATCTGAGATTTTCAGAGATAGACCCCTTGGCAAGGATCCCAACTACTGCAAAAGCTGCTCCCCTCGCACAGGAAACAGGCCGGAAGGGAGGTCTGTTTTGAGCTTCCCACACTGGCAGGAGCCCCCGCCCCACCGCCTGATAACTGACCCGACCACAGGGCCTGTGGGGGAGGATCCCAACCAGGACCTGCTCTTTCCAGCCGTCCAGGGAGGGGCCCTGGGGAGACGCGCTGGAGTGACTGTGACCTACGCTGTTAGGCCCCAAAGCTGGGCCTCGCCAGTGGAGAACAAAGGCATCGAGAGGGGCTCTGAGGGCACTGCCCTTGACCTTGTCACTGGACAACAGGTGTTTAGGGCAAGAATAACAGAACCCCAGAGTAAGTGCTACGTTCGAGCAACGCTGGTTTTGCCAGAGAGGTCCCCCACAAGCCGCCTCTACACTCTACACCTACCTTGTAAGCCAGAGAAACAGGTCCGTTGTAAAAACTAAAGAAGCCAATTAGCTGATCCAGGAACCGCTTGCAGCTGACATCAGGGAGCTCCACGGCACAGCCCAGCACCTGTAAAGAGGGAAGCCAGGAAGAAAGGCAGCGGCCTTTTCTCTGGACCCAAGCCCAGAGCCAGGCAGCCAGGGCTCTTGATAGCCAGACCTCACAGCTCTGCCACTGTCCCTGATCACACACCCTCCGCTCCAAGCACGCTGGTCTCCACAGTGAACGATGACTTTTGTCCCGCTCATCATGCCGCCCGACCTGAGATGCCCTTCTCCTCCCTGCCCCTCTATCCAGAACTTCCCCACACCCTTCAGAGCCCACTGCAGACTCTAGTGCCTCCCTTTCTGATAATTCATGTCTGGTCTGATAACTCGAACCAGTGCTGACCTCTAGTCTGACTCCCTGCATTGTTAGGACCATCATTTGGACTTTGGATATTTAATTTGGATTTCACTGCAAACAACAGACAGGTCCCAAACTTGTCTCCCCAGCTGCACAAGGTGCTTCAAGAGCAGGAGCTGACTGTCTCATGTGCTTCTAGCCCTCCAAAATGCTGAGTGCAGTATTAGTTCTACAGAAGATAAATGCTGGCTGAGTTAGAAAGCAATGTAGCCATATGTTTAAAAAGCCTGAAAAAAGTTTATATTCTTTGCCCTAGCAAGTGTACCTCTTGGAATCTGTCCTTAGGGAATCATCAGAAACTACAACAAAACAAAAGCAAACAAACACATAACTGACCAAAAATAAACAAAACAAAACCCTGTGAATGTAAGCAGGGATTCTGTTTAGTTCACTGGTGTAATCCAAGAGTTTACAACAGTCTGACACATCAAAAGTGTTCAATGCTTCCCAGATTGAACTATAGATTCAATGCAATTCCAGAGTCCCACCACCTTTCCTATAGAAACTGACAGGCTGATCCTAAAATGGAAATACAAAAGACCTAAAATACCCAAAGCAATCTTGAAAAAGAACGAGATTGAGAGACTTATGCTCTGTGATTTTAAGACTTATTAAAAACTACAGAAATGAAGACAGTGTGGTGCTAGCAAAGGATCTTCAAATAGATCAGTGGAAAGGAAAAGAGGGCCCAGAAATAGACCCATATTTAAATGTCCATATGATTTTTCAATAAAGGAACCAAAAGATTCCAAAAGGAAAAGGCAAATTTTATCATCAGTGGTACATTCTAGCATATTTGGAGATCCATTTGGGGGGAAAAAATGAGCTTTGAACTCTCATTTACACCTTATGCAAATATTAATTTGCGATGGATTATAGGCCTAAATGTAAAAGCTAAAACTTTTAGGACAAAAAACATTGAAGATTATCTTCGTGGCTTGGAGGTAGGCAATGGTTTCTTAGAACAGGAGGCAGAAAGCAATAACCACAGAAGATAAAACTGGCAAAGGAGGCTTCATTACAATTTAAAACTTTGGCTCATCGAAAGAGTCACTAATGAACAGACAAGCCACAAACTGGCAGGAAATAATTACAAAATACATATATGACAAAGGGAGCTGGTATCCAGGATACATAAAGAATTGTGACACCTCAATGAAAAAAGAAAACACAATTTAAATATGGGGAAAAGCTTTGAAAAGACACTTCATAAAGTAACATATACAGACGGCCATTAAGCACATGGAAAGTCATCAGGGAACTAGAAATGAAAACCACAGTGAGACACCACTTCACATCCACCAGAAGGGCTAAAATTAAACAGACTGACATCAGTGTTGACAAGGATGGAGAATAACCAGAATTCTCATACGCTGTTGGTAGGAACGCAAAATGCTAAACCTCTTTGGAAAAAGGTCTAGCAGTTTCTTCTAATACCCACCATACACCTACCCAATTACCTGGGGTCCTAGCCACAAAAAGACTCGTGTAGGAATGTTCCGGGCATCCTTATTCACAATTGTCAAAAACTGGACACAACCCAGGTGTCCATCAAAAAGAGAATAAATAATAGAGTGTGGTATATTTAGACAATGGAATACTCCTCAACGATAAAAGGGAATGAACTACCGATACATGGAACAACGTGGATGAATCTCAAAATGTTAAACGCTATGAAGGAAGCCTATAAAGAGTAATACTGGGAAGCGGATGTGGCTCAAGCGACTGAGCTCCCACCTACCACATGGGAGGTCTGTGGTTCTGTTCCCGGTGCCTCCTAAGAAGACAGCTGGCACGACGGGCAGGTGCTGCAAGCTGACACAACAAGATGATGCAACAAGAGACACAAGAAGAAAAACATGATGAGAGACACAACAAAGCAGGGAGCAGAGGTTCCCAGTGCCTCCTAGAGAAGACAGGCAAGACAGCAAGCTGACGCAACAGGCAGGCGCTGCAAGGTGATGCAACAAGATGATGCAACAAGAGACAAAGGAAGAAGAACATAATGAAAGACACAACAAAAGTAGGGAACAGAGGTGGCTTAAGCAATTAGACACCTTTCTCCCACATTGGAGGTCCCAGGTTTGGTTCCTGGTGCCCCCTAAAGAAACAAAAAAAACAACCAGACACAGCAAGTGCAAATAATGAGGGAGTGGGGAGAAATAAATAAAATAAATCTTTAAAAAAAAAAAAAAAAAAAAA
>JAQZBX010016548.1:0-36386 GCA_029593785.1 Cabassous unicinctus | reverse complement strand
AAATTGGAACTATATCTTACACAAAAATTAATTCAGGTGTAACAGAGATTTAAATGTAAATGATAAAATTATGAAATTCCTAAAAGAAATATTACAAAGATTTTAATTCTAATCTTGGAATGGGCAGGCATTTTAAAATATAGCACAAAACCCAGAAATCATTAAATCAATAAATAAAGTCAATGATATAAAAATAAAAAAGTTATGCATAGCAAAAGCCATCATAAGCAAAGTCAAAAGACAAATAACTAGGAAAAAATTGTATCTCATATCACAATGAGTGAATTTTCTTCAAACATAAATAAAATACAACTTAATAAGAAAATGAGTAACAGAAAAAGTGGGCAAAAGATTTAAACAGCTTACAGAAAATGAAAAAAAAAAACACCTTATACATATTACCAACATTATACCTCACTCAATATGAGAAATGTGCAATAAGGCTACAGCAAGGTATTTTCACTGTCATGTTGACAAAGATGAAAAGTTGGTAAGAGAATGGGGAATGGTCATCTCAAACATTGCTGCCAGAAGTATAATTGGTTTGCTCATTATAGTGGGCAATTGAGCACTATTTACCCCACATTCACAGGTACATATCCTTAGAGCAGTCTCAACACTGGTTGACATTTGGGGCTGGATAATTCTTCCTTTTTGGGGGCCGTCCTGTGCATTGTAGGGTGTTTAGTAGCATCCCTGGCCTCTACCCACTAGATGCCAGGTGCATCCTCCCCCCAGTTATGATAACCAAAATATTTCCAGACATCCCCTGGGTGACGAAAATGTCTATGGTTGAGAATTGCTGCCTTAGAGCAAGCAACTTTACTTTCAGTAACTTTTTCTACTGATATAATTGCATATTTACAGGGTGATGTATACCTAGGAGGTTTGTAGTTGCAGCATTGTTGGTTATAATAACAAGAGATTGAAAAGCTAAGTGACTGTGGGATACTTGTTACATTATGATACAGCCATACAATGAAATATTCTGCAGCTGTCAAAAAGAATGAAGAAATTCTTTATGTGATGGTACAGAAGGATCTTCAAGATTTAATGAATGAAAAAAAAGAGGTATAAATAGAAGTGAATAGAATGTGCTCTTATTTAGTTAAAAAAGGGAAAAATATATGTTGGGTAGGCATAGATCTCTAGAGGGATGCACAAATCTAAAATAGATGCTTCTGGAAAGGAGACTGGGACGTAGGTGGGTGGGGGGCAGGGATGGGAGGGGCAGCTTGTCACTTTGTACTTTTATACCCTTATACTATAGACCATGCTTAAAATAGTAAAATAAAAATTAAAAGGACAATGCTAAGTCAAAAAGTCACTTAATTAAAAGGACTAGTTGACTTTAAGGTAAGATAAGTTGAAAACTACATTTTAAAAAGACAGGAAGGTGAATTGAGCCTGATCGAATCAAAGTTATATACAATTTTTCCTGGAAAAAAACCTAAGAAATCAAAATAAACAAAACATTTTCCTTAATATGAAAAGAAAGAAGAAAAAGGACTGCTTTAGACTGCACACAGTGTTTCTGAACTGGATTGAAACCTCATGATCCGTAAAGAATCAGAATCTTGTTCCCCATGTTTAATTGGTTCTTCCTGACCCAGGACCGGTCCAAAGCTGAGGCTTTGAATAAGAAGTTCCGGAAGCAGCTGGCCGAGTTTCGAGCACCACAGGTGATGGTATATGTTCGGGAGAAGATCTTAAATGCGGAGCTGGAGAAGAGCATTAAGACGTGGGAAAGGAAGCTCGAGATTGCACAGGTAAACCATGAGGACATCCCAAGACAGGAAGTGTCTTTCATGCCCTTAACAATTTTGCTTAGGGTTTTGTTTTGGAGGTAAGAATTTAGGTGTTTGGACATATAAGTCTGTTAGAAATCTGAGTAATTGCTTTAACTATTATACCAAAATGTAGGTTGATTTTTTTTTTTTCTTAAGGTCCTTTCTCATTGTTAAGGACAGTGTCTTCAGGTACCAGAGTGAACCTCTGTAGCCATAGTATGTTTTTAAATGCTGTTTTCTAAATGAATCCAGGAAGCTTATGAATCCCTCCCCACCACTGGTAATTTAGTGATAGTTACCTTATACATGGAGAAGCCAGTTTTTTTTGAAAAATGAGATAATAATGGATTTTTAATATCACACAGCACCCAATTCCATGCATTTACATAGTTTCCATGGGTCTTTTTGTTTTGACTATCCCACAGCCTTTTAATATGATACAGTGTGTGCATTAGCACCCTTGCTCCTTGCAAACTGCAGAGGAGAAATGGGAATTGTGGAAACGATATGCTGGCGTCAGAAAGAAGGAAAGCACCGAGACTGCCACAGGCCAGGTTGCATTCTAAGACATCATTAGAGTAGCTTAAAACCCCAGTCAGGTCATTTAGGAAATGAGCAGGAGCTTGGCTTTTTCACATCCAGACCCTTATCCCACAGTCCTTTTTCCTGCCTTTCCTGTGGCCATCCAGTGACTGGGGGTGAATAAGACCCAAGCTTGGCCCAGTCAGATCTAGATCTGAGAAGGAGCCTAGAATTGCGACAGGAACCTGTGACTTCCCACTTATTTGAACAGAAACATGCTCATTGGAAGAATCTTCTGGATGGTACTGCCCCTTGGCGGTCCCTGCCCCAAATAGGGTCATCCACACCCCTAGCAGGGCTGGAGACAGGTTGTATTCTGAATCATCACCATCAGTTTTTCCAAATGACCTTCTCTCCCCACCCCACTCTCTTTTTCCTTTTTGCAGATGTCCTTAAAAGGCTACCGCAAGGCTTGGAATAAAATGAAAACAACCAATGAGCAGTTGCAGGCAATTTGCCCCCCTGGGAAATAGCCAGCGGGAGGCCACGGCTGCAGCTCCATTAAAGTAATCAGCTCCTTTCTAGTCATGGGGTCCTTTCACTGTTCCCTGTGCTGGCTGACGGCCCCGACTCTCAAACCAGGCTGACGTCACCTCCCGGGCCACATCTGCCCGTGGGGAGGTTTGCACAGCCTGGCCCCTGGAACCGTTAACACTGAAAGAATCACAGGGCACTCTAATGGTTTGACACGTGTTAGCCCACATTTAGTTCACAAGCACAAATTAAAGTGACCTTCCCGCATGCGGGAGTGAGACAGAGGAGGGAGAGCCAGCCCAGGCGGTGCCGCGGGGCTATCTGTGGCAGCCCAGGCATGCAACTAGCAAAAATAGACACCAAAGCCACTTGGCGGGGGCCTGGCACCCGGCAGTCCCAGCTCACGCTCCCGATTGGTGGGTTAGCTCCCAGACTAGATACCACCGCAAAAGAAAACAAGCAACAAGAAAACCAAGATCGTTTCTTGGGGCTGATGTAACCTGTTCTGACCTGAAAGACGCCCTTCCTCCCCACCGTAGTAGTCGTAGTACATGGGTTGTGAGGCCACCTCGTCAGACCGGCCCGAATCGCTCAGGCTCTGCATCCTGTGCAGGCGTCTGGAGGCGTTGGCCGGCCGCCGGGGGCGCAGGCCCACGCGGCCGCGGCCTCTGAAGCGGGCCGTGGACCCCGCAACTCGGTGGTGCAGCCTAGAATGTGCTTTCCGTGCCACGGTGCCCCTCGGCTTGGTGGCACGTGACAAGTCACTGGAGAGGGGGCTTACGTTCCAGGGGTGGGAGGGATCCAGGACGGGCCCGAGCTTCTGAGTCTCGGCCATGATCCAGTCGCTGTAGTCGGCCACCTTGGTGTACAGGATGGGGCCGGCGCAGCTCTCCTCACCTCGGCTCACCACTCCCTTCAGGACCCACACATCCCACTTCTGTAGCCTGCACATTATTGGGTTTCCTGGGTCCGCCTGTGGCAAAAGGCAGAAGGCTTCAGGTCCAAGGAAGACTTTTCTTTTTTGCATATTTTTCTGCAAGTTACTGTTTGTCCTAGAAATGTTTCAAGTTGATTCTCATTGGGAATGGAGTAAAATTACAGGATACTATTTCCTAGCTAGGAAGGCACCACCACAAATTCCAACATGACTTTCTCTCTCATTATGCAAATTATTTATGGATGCTCCCTAGTTCTGCACTACATTTTCTTTCCCCTTTCCAGCCTTAGACTCCCACTTCCCTCTCTTTTGGCTCCTCATTCCTCAAATGTTGCTATTTCTCTGCTTTCTGGCCTGGAATGCCCACATTTCCCCCTCTCCTATATTCTTGCCATCCTTGGTTTAAACTGCTCCCTCTCACCCACTGTCCTGTGGGGTGTGAGGCGCTTCCTGGGGAGCACACACTGAGTGAGCATCACAGCTTTTCCACCTGTTATTCCACCTGCCCTCCAGCCCCTCCCCTTGCCCTTGGCCTTCCCGGTTCCCATGGGACTCAGGAATTCTCCCGCACAGCCCTTATCTCATCGAGGCGAGGGGTAGAAGCTTGGCACACTCAGCTGGATCTGTGACCTGGGCAAGTTACCTAACAGTGAGCTAAAGTGGGGACACTGTTAGTGCCTGTAAGACGTGCAGGCACCCAGACTGCACCTGGCACACAGTAAGCTCTCAAGAAAGGGTGAGCTACTCTTATGCTGGTGTCTCTAAAAGGCCATCAGTTTTATGCAAAAAGTTGAGAAATACGGGAAAAGCAACAGGACAGCTACTAGGTATAATTTACCTTACCTGCCTCCCCCTCCCCCTCCCCAGGCACCTCTCAAAGGAATATGCCCTCCCCCAACCATGGTCACCTTGGCCCAAAGAAGAATTGTCCTCCAAAGGCTGGTCAGTCACCTTTGACCTCCAAAGGCTGGTCAGTCACCTTTGACCTGTGTGACCTGCCTGGCTAAAAGACCCGGGCCATCCCATGTTGCTCTCGGCCGTTTGGACCGAGATGTGGAAGGGGTACACCTGTCAGCAGGAAACAGTCCAAACAGACTCAAGCATGAGAAGCAGAAAGGCAAGAGAGTAACCAGCTCGGGCCTGCCCATCCCGAGGCTGGGGTATTCCATCTCTCTTGTTTCTACACACAGGTATCCTCTTTCAATAAACCTTTTTGCTGAGGAAGCCACGCCAGGAAACAAAAGAAAACTAATGGGAGAAGAAAGGGGCTCTTCTGTAGAGCAGGGCAGCAGGTTGGCACATCTGCACAGCCTCCGTAATGCCCTGTGTTCCTCAGGGGGCCAAGGCCAGACGTGTGGGGATGGCATCCCAGGCACATCCTGTGCCTCTAATTAGACGTAAGGCAGGGCTGTGGTGGAGAGTTCTTGATTTTCCAGCTTCTCACTGTCTACTGTTTTCACCCCATCGCTAATTATAGCAGGGGAGGGATTTCACTAGAGTTCTGGCCAGTCATCCTAGGACTGGTCAACAGGTTCCTTGCCTGCACCCGCTATGTCTGCTCAGTGCAGCAAGGGTCTCTGGCCTAAAATGTCATGGTTTCCCCTCCTTTCATCAGTCCCAAACCCAGTTTAACTGTGGTTTTATAGCTTGAGGAAGAAAAATGCAGTTGAGAACAAATAGTTTATATGTGATAGACATCCCTGACTACTCCCCAGTTTTCAGCTCGCTAGTCCCCCCATCTGGGTGCAGAATACCCTGTTTCCTTTCCCATAATCCTGTAGGACTGTGTCTTCCTGAAACTGCTGAGACAGCTGGCCCCTTTGGAGAAGCCCATCTCTTTTCCCAAGGGAGGGGCTCTTTCTCTGCACTGTCCTCTCCCTTGAGACTCGGCAAAAGCCCAACAGTTTAAAAAAAAAAAAAGTGAGTTCAGAGTGTCTCTGCTTTTGTTGAATCTCTGGGGAGAGCCATAAGGCAGATGCTGACCCTGGGTGATTTATCCCAGACATGAAAAGTGTGGCTTTGAGGACCTCCACACATTAGGACACATTTCTGAGAAAGGGAAGGATCCTGAGTAGGGAGGTTGCCATTTATTTGTCTGAGACATTTGCAAGCACAATTTGTTCAAAAAACACAAAGGAACATCTACAGGTGTGCTGCAGTTAAAAACCAATCTGAACATTGCAGGTAGATTTGAAAAGGTGGTCATGTAGAGTAAAAATGACTTACCAATTTCATTGAGTGTATGATGCACTTTAAAAAATTAACATCTTTGAAACTGGGATGTATGTGTCTTTTAATCAGTGGCAGAGTTTACCTAATAGCATTTTTTTTCTTGGTATTAGATAAAATAATGGTACATTCCACAACTGACAGTATCTTAGATTTGATGGAGTATGGTATTGGATTGGTGGAATGGCTGGTGGCAAGATTTCTTTAAATGGCTACATCTTTTGTATTTTAACACATTGTCTAATTTAATATAAGGTGCTGCACCTTATTAAGGTTTCACACCTGGCAGAGTACAAAGTACTAAAAAGTGTTGAACAAACTTTGGAAGGGCCAGCTTACTGCCTAATGAGAGGCAATCTGTCATGCTTTAGGAATAAAGTGACTTTTAAAAGGAATTGTCTACATATATGTATTTTTCCCCCTTTCCCTAAAAAGCTTGACCTAGATCCTCTGGGAAAAAACTCCTCATCAGGAAGTTCTAAAGGTTATTTAGAAGAGAGAAAAGGATCAACACCTTAGAAAGGCAGTGTAGAGTAAAGGAATGAAACCCTAGGGAAATCTTTGGGCTAACATCTATGAATTGTGAGAACTTGGTAAGCCACACTTTCTCTGGATATGGACATGAAGGCCTGGGCCAGGTGTTCATGAATTCTACACCTTTTCCTGAGACAGCAAGACAGCCACAACCATATAGCTTTCATCTAGTTAGAGTATGAGGCTTCTTACAGGAATAACCTGCAATAGCTAGCATCAGAAGAGAACCCAGGTTCCATAGAGACTAAATGTGGCGACCCTATACTGTAGACTTTCTCATATCTACATGTGTGGTTTGAACTCACACTTTCAAATTTTTAGCTAGTTACGAAACATTTATGTTTAGCTGTGTTTAATCATGTGATGCTGAAAATGGTGACTAGTTAGTCCATGCAGCAGATTTTGGAGACAGCTGTGAATCCCAGGCACGGCCCCTGCTCTCACAGTGCTCACCATCCAGTGCGTGGGGGTGGCGAGAGTCCTGGGGCTCCCCTTGAGGTGACCAGTGCTTACTCTCAGCATTTAGCTTCTACTCCATCAAGTCCTTACCAAGCAGGTGGGCTCTGGAGCCTGTTGTGTGAGGCTGCAGCATGCTGTCTTCTCGTCTCTGCGTAGGGGACATGGCTCAATGTCTTCCATGGAGACTCTCCTCAGGATGCTCATCGTCATGTGATCTCCTGTCTGGACCATGCAACAGAGAGCCCAAGAATTGTTAACAAGAAAATGTCCTGGCTAAGCCCTTTCCTCATAGAAATCAGAACCTGTGTCTGAGTTTCTTCTGAAAACTACCTTTGCTTTGAACTTGAATGTGAAAACAGGCAGAGAATATATTCACTCCTCCTCTACATCTACAGAGTATACATTTCCTTTGTTCTCTCTTTCCGAAGGGTAAAAGAAAACTAGCATGGCTTAGCTAAAAGGACAATCAACTCCTTGCCCCACTGCCTTGTCCACTGCCTATATACTTCCAGTTTTGGTTTAGGACTAGAGAAGAAAGGATCAAGTGTAAGAATGGCTGCAGAAAGGGAAGCACTGGGAATCTTGAAAGAAAAGCTTCATAGGTGAGGGTTCCAGCCCAATTCTAGAATCTTAAGCAACCTGAATTATTAAATTAAGCCCTAGAACTGTTCATCCAAGTCACCCCCCACTGCTACCACACACACAGCCCCCTCTAGGAAAAGGAAGGCATTAACTGCAGACGTGGGATTCCATCCTGACACCCAGCAGTTCTGCAAGGCTGGTGGCACATGCAGCTTCCTGCTGAGGAAGCAGATGGGCTGGACCAGGTCATTGAAGTGCATCGCCGAGTCTGTCTTCAGGAGGGCAATGTTATCTCTCATTGAGATGTCATCAAAGTCCTCATGGATGATGATGGTATTGACTGGATACTCTTCATGGGCTATTAATTTGCCATCCATGTTAGCTATACCAACTATAACAATGGCTTTCTTCCTGGAAAGAGAGCAAGGAAATCTTGAGAAGCCGAGGCCCCCAGGAAATCTTACATTTCCCCGTTTTCACATTTACCATTTGTTTGGCCTGGAACACTCAGCCAGCTCATCTTCCCTGGGCTAGTTTTCACTCACCTCAGTCTTTAGGATATCTCTTTTAAACTGCCACACTTGTCCCCTCGTATGTGAGCCCATAGAATCTTAATAATCCATCTATCTTAACACCATTTGTTCCATCACCCAATGAACCTGTTAATGTTAATTTTTTCTATATATAATTTTCTTCATAGTTGAGATTATTAAAAAGATGTAATCTTGACTTGCTCCTACCACCTACCATTTAATATAAAATAAAATATTTCCATGTTACACATTCCATAAATATACTTCAGAGAATTCTGGTTTTAATAATAATGGAGTAAAGTTGGATGTTTCCCCTGTTCCTCTTGGGAATCACCCAAGGAACTTCAAGAAGGAGAAACAAATGCAAACACCGTAAAGTGACACTATAGAATCCAAACTTCAAAATCACAGGAACAGTTGACAAAAGCAGTGAAAGATGGTAGGAATGCAGGGAGTCAAGAAGACACCAACTGCCTAGAGTTCAGATAAAGCTGGCCGTGCATCCTTTTCAGCAGAGAAGTGGAAGAAAAAGAAACTCATCATAGAAATGAAGATCACACTGGAAGCAGCATAAAGGAGAATAGAGACCCCAGAAAATACAATAAAGAACACTGAAGGTAGAACTGAGAAAAGTGACCAAAATGAAGTGGAGATTAAAGATTTTTAAAGGCTACAGAGGAAAATGATAGATACGAGAGTCCAAGGAGAGCCAACATATCACAAGAAGTACCCAAAATAATGAAACAGAAAAAATTTTTTTCAAGATATAACTTAGGGAAATGGATGTGGCTCAAGCAGTTGGGCACCTGCCTACCACATGGGAGGGCCCAGGTTCTGTTCCTGGTGCCTCCTAAAGAAGATGAGCAAGACAGAAATCTGACATGAGGGGCTAGTGTGGTGAGCTGATGCAACAAGAGGATGGAAGGAGATGACACAACAAGGAGACTCAATACGAGACACAACAAGCAGGGAGCGGATGTGGCTCAAGCGATTGAGTGCCTCCCTCCCACATGGGAGGTCCCGGGTTGGGTTCTCAGTGCCTCCTAAAAAAGAAGACGAGCAGACACAGAGAGCACACAACGAGAAGACAGCGAGCGCAAACAAGGGGCGGGGGGGAGATATAAATAAAATAAATCTTTTTTAAAAAGATAGAATTTAAGAAAGCTTTACAGAAATAAGACTTGAATCTACAGTTTGAAAGCATACTGTGTATCTTAGGGGAAAAATGATACAGAATGATCAACACTGAGACAAATCCTAATCAGGTCTCAGCAGGAAACAGATGGCATACTCAAGATAAATTGAGGAGAGTTTAATAAAAGGACTCTTTACAAAGGTTTTGGCAGAATTTAATAAAACCACAAGGAATAATGCACTACTAGTACTAGTAACAGTATTAGGGTGCTGATACTACCTTTAGAGTCTCTAAGTGAGGGGAGGAAGTGATCAGGCAGAGGCAGAGCTATGGGAAGTGGGCCACTTGGCTGGAGGATGCAGCCAGTGCACAGTACCCCTCAGGGGAATAAGAACTCTGACCTCCCTCTCCCTACTGCCCCAATGTCTTGCCAGTGCTCCCCTTGGCCAAATCCAACCTGAACCTAGAAGGCCCTAGAGGGCCAAGGACTTGAATAGATATTTCTCCAAAGAAGATATACAAATGGCCAATAAGCACATGAAAAGATGCTCAACATCATTAGCGGTTAGGGAAATGCAAATCAAAACCATAATGAGATACCATTTCACACCCACTAGATAGCTATTATTTTTTCAATGGAAAATAACCAGTGTTGGCAAGGATGCAGAGAAATAGGAACCCTCATGCCTTGGTGGTCAGAATGTAAAATGGTGCAACCACTGTGGAAGACAGTTTGGCAGTTCCTCAGAAAGTTAAGTATAGAATTACCATATAACCTGGCAATCCCACTTCTAGGTATATACCCAAAAGAATTGAAAGCAGGGACTCGAACAAATATTTGTTCACTGATGTTCATCGCAGCATTATTCACAATAGCCAAAAGATGGCAGTAATCCAAGTGTCCATTAACCCATGAATGGATAAACAAAATGTGATATATACTCATGAAAAAGAAGTGAAGTTCTGATATACGCTACAACATGAATGAACCTTGAAGATACCATGTTGAATGAAATAAGCCAGACGCAAAAGGACAAATCTTATATGATCTCCTTTATATGAAATAACTAGAATATGCAAATTCATCAAGACAGAAAGTAGATTACCAGGTACCAGAGGTGAGGGTGGAAAATGGGTAGTTAATGCTTAATGGGTACAGTTTCTCTTTGTGATGCTGAAAAGGTTTGGTAATGGTTGGTGGTGATGGTAGCACAATATTGTGAATGTAATTAACAACAATGAACTGTATACTTGAAAGTGGTTGAAATGGGAAATATGTTGTATATTTAATCTATAAATTAAATAAAAAACATAAACATAATAAAAAATAAAAATAAAAGAATATGATCTTATAAGCTCCTATTCACTGGATTATATTTATATATGTTCATTGGAAAAAAATCTGAAGAATCACTACCAAAGGTTAATAGTAATTATATAAGTAAAGCTATTGATTCTATATTTATTTTATGTGTATATTCCAATTTTCTACAACAAACCTGCATTGCTTGTGTAATAAAATATTATAAAAGTTGGGAAGAAAAAAAAGAGCCCACTGATGAAATCCACGTAAGTCAGCCTCCTGGGACACAGAGAAAGATGGAAAAATGTAGAGACTTCCAGTTTCCACTCTGACATGTAGAGTTTGGAAGTTGTCACTCCCATCTACACAGCAAGGAAAAAAGAAAAAAAAAAGAAAACCAACAACTCTTCTTAGATCCATTAGAGAACTGTGGTCACAGGGCAAGCCACTGTCTCCCAAACTGGAGAGAGAGACAGATACAGAGAATCACAGCTTTCCAGGAGCAGAAACCACCAGGGGAAACAACAGCAGGCAGGAATTCTTAAAGGGTAATTGACTAGGGAGCGGATGTGGCTCAAGCAGTTGAGCGCCTGCTTCCCACATTAGAGGTCCCAGGTTCAATCCCTGGTGCCTCCTAAAAAACAACAAAAACAAATAGCAAGCAAACAAATGAGAAAAACAACTCAGGGCAGCTGATGTGGCTCAGTGGTTGAGCGCCAAATTTCCACATACAAGGTCCTGGTCTCAATCCCTGGCCCCAGTAATCTTAAAAAAAAAAAAAAGGTAATTGACGAATTGCTGGAGACTGATCCTGGACTAGCTTGAGAAACAAAAACTCCTGGGGGCCCAGGACTGCCTCCAGGAGTTGTACCAGGTCCTCAGGATGAACACCAGAGCAAAATACCCTCAAGGGAAACTATCTTACCAGAGCCTAACCCACATGGGAAAAGGCAACCAGCCCTTCTCACCTTCCTGTCCCACCTAAGGAATTAAAAAAAAAAAAAGCTGCTCAGTGCTTGTGAAGGTCTAAAAGACTAAGACCTACTCATAGGATTATGGAGCACCTTCCTTACTCCCCATATCAATAGGGGTCCTGTGTAATAATAAGATGTGACAGATATTTAAAAATGCAAGGCTCAGACCATTTTAAAGGAGAAATCTCTAGGGAAACCCAAAGATAAGGAAGACAAAAGCAAGGACACCGGAGAAAATTTTAGCTTCTGACATCTACAGCTACAGCCAACAGCACGGACAGCCTAACTTTACACCAGATAAACATAGAGCCTCACATAAAGGCCTATATACCTTGGTTCCTTTTATCCAATACATTATGCCTGGCTTTCAACCAAAAATTACAAGGCCATGCTGAAAGGCAAAAAACACAGTTTGAAGAGACAGGGTGAGCATCAGAACTAGATCCAGGTATGACGGAGCTTTTGGGATTATCAGACCAGGAATTTAAAATAGCTATGATTACTATGCTAAGGGCTCTAAAGGAAAAAGTGGGCAACATGCAATAACAGATGGCTAATGTAAGCAGAGAGATGGAAACTCTTTCAAAAAGAAAAGCTAGAAAACAAAAACACTGTAACAGAAGTGAAGAAAGCCTTTGATGGGCTCATTGTAGACTGGACATAGCTGAGGAGAGAATCAGTGATCTTGAAGATATTTCAATAGAAACTTCCCAAACTGAAAAGCAAAGAGACAGTGACTGAGAATTTTCCAGAATTACTGACAGACACCAAACCACAAACCAAGGAAGTTCAGAGAACATCCAGCAGAATAAATACCCAGAAAACTACACCTTGTCATATCATTTTCAAAATGCAGAAAGACAGAGACGAAGAGAAAATCTTGAAAGAACCCAAAGGAAAGGGAAAAGAATGGATGTGGGTGGGCAAAGGGGAGAGATCCAGCACAGCTGGCCAAGTTACTGAACTTCAGTGACAAAACACGAATCCTCAGGCATGCAAACAAAAAAAGATGTCATCTTAAGGTTACCCAGATCATTTATTGTCCAATCCGGGGAACTTGTGAGAGTGAAAGGGGTGCTAACCAGCAGAATGCTGGGATAATAAGTGCAAACCAGAAGTCTACCAGGCTTATTAGGAAGTGTAGTCACCCTACATATGGGAAAGTCAGAATGACTGACTTCATGGCAAGATATCATACCAGAAAGCCAGGGGGATGATGTGTATAAAGTCTTCAAGGAAAAAAGATGTAAGCCATAAATTCTATACATTTTTGAATATGCCAGAAACAAGGAAATATGGTTCTTGGGAGCCCTTTAAGAAACTACTTGAAGACAAACTCCATCAGCCAAACCTAGTATTGAATGGAGAAAATCCAGGAAAAGAACTTTCAGTAAATGTGGAACCCATTATAATACTGGACTAACATTAAATCAAAAGAAAACCTTTTTAAAGTTATAGATGAGAGTAAAAATGTTATAAATCCTGGCGATAATCGAATGATATAACTAAAATTGGAAAGAAAGTTGGAGTATGATTTCCTCATCTTTTATAGCCAAGAGTGTAAAAACATATTATTTACAGCTAATATGTGAGTAAAAAGAGTGTGTATATTGTAAATGGATAGAGGTAAACACTGAAAAACACATGTATAATCTGTTGAGGGGAAGAGGGGAAGGAGGGAAGACGGAAGAAGTGAAAAGGTAGAAATTCTGGCAACGACCGTGGTAGGGAGTCAAGAGATGACTGTCCAGCAAGAAGCAGAGGACTTGGGAGTCTTACAGGGAATTGTAAGTCTAAGAGGAACACCAGAATGAAAACGCAAATCTTCCATTTTTTTTGGAAGAGACATACAAAGCAAAACGATGTGTATATATATATACAAGACTCAATAAAAAACAGAAAACATAACCTAAGACAAAAAAAAGTAGGAGTCACATTTTTAACTTCAAGCAAGCTTGATGCATTCAGAAGGAAAAAGCATTAAGACAAAAAACAATGTTAAAGAATTCTTTCTAAAGTGGAGATCTCACAGAGATCTACAGACATCTGTAGCCAGGGACAACACTGTTCACAGAGTGGAAACTACAGGAAATGCAGGGAGAAAAAGCCAGAAGCTCATTTATTGTAGGAGATTTTCATTCACCTCAGCCTAGGGCAGACCAATTTTACGTGTAAAATTGTGCACCAAGTGCAGAAAACACAGTTTAATTTACCAGGGGAACATATTCACATGAACCACAGCAATATTAGGTCACAAGAACAATGTCGAGTTCCTAAGCAAATCAGATGGAATTAGACAAGTTAAAATGAGGTCATATTGAAGTAAGGTGGGCCTAATATTTTTTCCTGGTTTAAAATAGCGCTTATTTATAGTACAGAATTTGGAGACTACAGAGAAGTTCAAAGAAGAGCATAGCAGTTGTGAATTCTGAGCATCCAGAGATGAGCCTCTTAGAGCGCTTATGAATTCCCTCCAAGTCTTTTTTATTTTTTATTTTTATGCATATTTATGGCAGGGACATTTTTAAGGAAATGATTTTTAAAGTGATTTTTAAAGAAATCAAGGTTCCTATTGATTTGTTGAACAAGAAAAGCAAGGCTGGACTTCTGGTATTATGAGTCAGCGCCTTCCTATCCTTCCTATGTAGAATGGGGAATAATTACTTTTCAGTTGTGTAGCCCACAGTCCCCACTGCAGAGAAGAGAGCAGACTGGGTAGGATCCAAGGCTCAGGGCCGAGGAAGCCATGAGCTGGTCAAAAGCCCTGTGGCCTGTACCCGGATCCACCTTGGCAGGCCTCCCCTGACTGAGGAGGAAACAGAGCCCCCGCCCCCACCCCCTGGAGCTGTGGGGGCCCCCAAGGCAGGGGTACTGGCCTGTTCTGAAAGGTGGACGCGATGCTGAGGATCCAGAACTCACTGAGGATGCAGCCGAAAGCCAGGTGGGTGTACTGGGAGTCCTGCAGTGACACCACCCACGGGAACTCCTTGCTGCTGACCACGTTCCGGAAATTGTCCTCTTTGGAGGCTTTCTGGATGCCACATTCTGTAGTAGGGGTGCCGGGGGCTCACTACCAGAACACGGAGTCCGTCGCTCCCCCACACTGGACCTCAGGATCCCCTTTCCTGCTGGCTCCCCACTCCTAGTTCTCCATCTAGAGAACCCTACCACCCTCATTTTCTTATCCTACTCGGTCTTTGTCCCCATAAGGATAAGTGGCAATTTGAACCTAAAAATAGCATTAGACTACTGATAATAAAGTCCATCTATTGAAGATGCATGTGCTAGGCAGTATGCAAAATCTTTTCTATATATCAGTGGTTCACAAACTCTGGGGGTCCCCAAGATCCTCTCTGGGGTCTGCAAGGTTAAAACTATTTTCAAAAGTATACTAAGACGTTATTTGCCTTTTCTCACTCCCATTTTCTCACGAGTGTACAGTGGACTTCTCCAGAGGTTACATGATGTCATTGGCTTTGATGGCTAATAGCACGTGTGATTGTGTATTCTTGTTTTAATTTTTTTCTCAGATTTAATTTCTAATATGGTAAATATCCAAGGATATAACTCCATAAATTAAACCTCTTTGGGATTCTCAATATTTTTTAAGAGTGTAAAGGAGTTCTGAGGCCAAAAAGTTTGAGAACGCTGGTAAACACTACTTCATCCAATCTGCCCAATGGCCCCGAGAGGTGGACACTGCCTTTCTCATTTTGCAGATAAGGATATTAAGTTTTTGAGCAGGTAAATTCTAGTCCAAGTCACACAGCTGGTGGGGTGGAGGGCCAGTCCTCAAGCCCTCTGTCTCTGCTGCAGCCACATGTCATATCCTGTTATGCCCTTGTCCCTTCCCGCCAAGGGTGCTCACACATGGGTCTCCCTCTGCCGTGCCTGTCTGCTTGCCAGTGTATCCTCGAGGTCAGCATGGTGCCTAGCACACAGTAGGCACTCAGTACATCATCTGATGAATGAATAGACGCGCTCTGCCAACTAAGCACCCCCTGACTTCTTGTTGTCAAGGGGCTAAAGGCTTGGCAGGTGAGGCTGCCTTTGCCTTCCTGAGCCCGAGTGGGTCACCTTCACTGGACAGTCTCTTGGGAAGCCTGGACTTTCTTTCAAATGGCAGTTAAAATGCCAATTAAAGTTTTACGTGATATTCGCCCCCTGCCAGTCCTGGGTTGGTCTGAAATGACTGTATTGTCCTGTATTTTGTTGTTAATTCTATCCTTATAGAATTAACTATGAGGAAAATTAACACTGAGGATGTCAGAATGTTAGAACAGGAAGAACCCTTGAAGAGCATCTAATCAGACACAGGAACTGACTTCTTCAAAGCCTCAGGTTGGGGGAACTGAGCTTCCCAATCTCCAGCCCCTTCCGTTCCTCCATTTCACTTCCAGAGGCCCCGTGACTACATGGCATTCATGCTGGTGTTTGGCTCTCACTGGCAGCTGACTCCCTCCACTGCCCCATGTCCTCCCTCGCTGGTCAGTATGCCCTGT
Organism: Cabassous unicinctus; assembly: GCA_029593785.1. Classification (NCBI taxonomy): domain Eukaryota; kingdom Metazoa; phylum Chordata; class Mammalia; order Cingulata; family Chlamyphoridae; genus Cabassous; species Cabassous unicinctus. Next base: position 20,352 of record JAQZBX010016548.1, on the reverse strand, counting down.
CCATGCCATGGGACTGGTTTCCTACCTCCTTATTGGGTCCAAGGGTGCCCAACTCACCCTTACGTAAGCAGATTGTAGTGCTGTGATTCTCTCCCTTATGACATATTACAACCACCAGGGAACCTTCTAAAATAATTTATGGGGAAGAGTGATGGCCATGTGAAGAGACAAAGGAGTGTGCCCAGAATATGCAGAGGAGGGGGTGTGAATTCTGCACAGGGAAGCCCAGGAGGTCTTCCTGTAGGTGGTGACCTTTAAAATGAGCACCACCAACAAGAGAGTTTTGTGCCTTGATACTGGAATTGTAACATACAGTATTATCATCAAAAGGACCAAAGAGGGCCTCTCCATTTGGGGGCACCACGTGAGCCAAGCATCTCTATTAGTTGACACTTGGAGATTTTTCTAGAACAATGACAGCTGTTTGTTAGCAAGATGATGTGTGCAAGGCTATGAAGTGCCTTGGAACTGCCAAAGAAAGGATTCCTTATCTTTGGTCCGATTTTTTCTTAGGACATGGGTGTTCTGTGGCAAGCGAGGCATTAACCCATCCTCCCCAAGTGAGGCATTAACCTCCCCAACCTAACAAGAATGACACGTGTGTGATGACTTTTGCTTTTCCAAAGCTCTAGTCCTTTAGCTCATTTGACCTTACAAAACTCTTGGAAGGCCAGGACAGCATGAGAAAATCTGACCCAGAGACGAGATGTTTGCTCTGGGTCACATGGCTGTGTCTCCTGGAGGCAGAGTAGGTGGAGAAGGCTGAGGAAGGTGGGGGTTCCCTTCTTTCTGTGTGTGCTGGGGGAGAGGTGCCCTCAAACCTCCTGTGTGACTCCAGAAAAGGACAGAGCCAGCTGGGTTGTCTGCGAGGTGGGACAGAGCCTGCTTCAGTGAGGGACCCCTCTCCCCACCCCTTCTCCACTGGAATTCTTTAGTCCTGGACAACCTGGAGGCCAGACAGAACTGCAGCTGCCACTTCTGCTGTCACTGAGGCTCTGGTAGCCTCCATGGCACCAGCAGCGGTAGCAGCCCAGCTCCTTGCCCCCTTCGCCTAACCCCCTGTCCATCTCTGCTCCTGAGACCAGCCAGGCAGCTGAGGGATATAGTTTGCAATAGAGCAACAAGCCCTTTTAGTTTCATTGCAAAAAGACTTCATCAAAACAATGCTGACGTTGTTCAAAAGCACAGGGTGAGCCTGGTTCCCAGAAGCACAGGACATATCCCAGGCCCCCACCCTCCGCTAGGGAGGTGGGGGCACCCCTATCCGATGCTTGGGGGATTTGCCCCAGGAAGAGCAGAGCAGGGAGGCAGGCTTCATGCTGAGGTCCAGGGGGCCTTTCCGTAGCTGAAGGCTTATTTCCTGACTTCACTTCCACCCTGGGGATTAGACCTGACATCAGGCTGCCAAAGCCACAGCTTCCTACATCCACACCCCACATTTCACTGCCTGGTTCCTGCCACCAAGGCATGCTGCCTGGAGCAAAGTGCTATGAGTCACCGCCCCCCCCACACCCCTCCCCAAGCCCCTCTCTGGAGTCCCTCTCTAGGTCATTTCATTTCCTGGATGACCTCTGCTGTGTCTCATGTTCAGCTAAAGCTGTTACAGAAGAAACCACACTCACCGGCAGAAGAGTGGGAAACACAGAGCAGTAGTAAAAGCATCCCTCTCGTCTCCGCCATCCCCAAAGAGAACCGCGGCAGACACCATGGGCAGCTGTGAAGACAAAACCCGGTGACCCAGTCATCTTCCCAGGCACACGCACCTTCTTCTCTCCCCCCTAAAGTGGTGAGTCTCCCCCAATGTCAGAAGCCCTTGCCTCGTTCCTTTCCACTAACAAGAGGTTCCAAGACTGCAGACGCTGACCTGTCACGCCCTACTGCGTGGTTCTGCGCAGTAAAGTGGCAGGGACCAGCTGGCTGACACTGATGTTCTGTTAGCACTTTGTACGATGGCCCAGGCAGAGAAGGCCGCGCACACACGCTCGTCAGTTTTCTCCTCAATCCAGCTTCAGCCTCCGGGCCTCCCAGAGAGTTGGGTTTCTGAAAAGGGTTGTTTTTTGACTCGTGGAGTTCAGCCCTTGTCTTAACTCTGTAGCCATGCAATGCTGCTGAAAGAAAGGCAAGAGTTAGTACAAGCCCAGGGCCACCCCTCGTGCTAAACTCCTCTGGGCTTCCACGGCGCTGCAATTCCTTTTAACTAGCAAGAGCCCAGCATTTGGCTTAGTTACTCCACTAACAATCCGATGGGGTAGACACTGATGCTCAGAAGGCCTGAGTGGCCTGCCCAGAATCACACAGCCAGCAAGTGGTGGAATTCCAAGTCAGGTGTGTGTGAATCCAAAGCCTCTGCATGCATCACCATATGCCATTCCACCAGGCCCCTACCCTCGCCTCAAACAGTGCACAGTAGCCCAGAGGACCAATGAGTGCAGTTCCAGATCACCATTTTCTGCTCATGACGCCCGATGTTTGCTGTCGTCAGGATGGTTCTCAAGAGTTCTTCTGTGAACTGCTCCTTCTAAAGGAGAAATGAACTCCCTCTGGCCTTACACAGAGCTCAACAGAAGGATTTCTTCTACCAGCTTGGGAAGAATGTTCCATTGTGGCATCACAGTTACCATGGTGTCACCAGGCAAACATCTTGTCACTGAAGCCAGGCTCCCCCCAGGTCTGGCTGCACAGAGAAGACGCCCTTGTTGCTGGATCACAAAGTTCTGCCCAGTCATGGCCATGGCCTGTCTTCTACTCCCCTCAGCACGCGTCCTGCAAATGCTAAGCATCTACAAGAGTTGGTCAGACTGGACCGAGGAAGCCCACAGTGAAGGTGGGTTTGGTATCTCCAATCCCTGTGAGTATCCTTAGGCTACTGTGTGGTCTCCTTGTGGCTCAGTCCAGTTTCCTTTAGCTCCTTGGCTTGAGGCGCCAAGTTCACCGCCAGCCTGGCTCTGCCAAACCGTAGGGCCCAATGAGGCCTGAGCTCCAGCCACTGTGAGCAGCTTTGGTTTCAGCACAAGCTTTAGGTAAATTTTTAAAAAAGATTCATCATGATTTTAAAAACAGTTATTAACTTCTTTAAAGTGAATAATAACAAACCAGTAATAATAGGCTTATATCTTTGACAGGAAATTCATTTGCAATCTTTTACCAAAGGCTCCATATCTAGGATGAAACAGATCTGGTTCTTCAACCCATGACTTTCTATTTTTACTCTCTATTTTCATTATGTTAGAAAATCCTAACTCTTAATTAAAGAACATCTGGAATGACAGCAAGTTCTGAAAGCTCTGCCAGATATTCTGGATATTGCACATGGACTCCAAAATCATGGAGAGATTTTCCCCTGATGACTGCTCTCAGGGAGCTCACGTTCCAAACCTGGGAGTTTGAATGTTTCGTCCTGGAGATAGTGATGGGGGAATTTCTAGTCCACTTAGTTGCTTCTCCTTCTGGAAATTATTTCTTCATCTTCTGTTGCAGTTCTGGAAAATGGTTTTTAAACATGCCAATAATAGCTTAAATACATTTAAAATTTTCTTCTCTTGTGAAATCAACAGAACAAAAAATAATCAAGTAATTTTTTCTCGTTTATGTACCATACATTTTCTATTTACGAAAGAGGTCATTGTGCTTGTTTGAAAATGACAAAAATACTTTAATGATTTCATGCCATTATTTGGCACTGGATTTGCAAGTCTTTAGTGAAATAGATCATTCATAGACTATTTTTATCTTCCTGAAGTGTTTCAAACAGATTATCAAGATTGTATTAGTCAGCCAAAGGGGTGCTAATGTGAAATACCAAAAATGGCTTGGTCTTTATAAAGGGTATTTATTTGGGGTAGAAGTCCACAGATACCAGGCCATAAAGCGTTTCTTCTCTCACCAAAGTCCATTGTCACGTGTTGGAGAAAGACATCTGCCGACGTTTGCCAGGGTTCAGGCTTCTTGGGTTCCTCTCTTCCCGGGGCTGCATTTCTCTCCCAGTTTAGCTCTTCTGGTTCCTCCACAAGGTCAGCTGTAGACTATCAGGGGAATGGCTCATTTCTCTTTTTCTGGGGCCTTTTCTCCAACATCAAAACTGCTTCTCAAAAACTGCTTCAACTCTGTTCTTTGCCTTGTCTTTTATGTTCGTTTCCCCACCCACCAAGGGGTGGGGCTCAACGCCCTACTGACATGGCCCAGTCAACGCCCTAATCATAACTTAATCAAGCCCAGATTAACAGATCAGTTTACAAGCATGATCCAATTATATTTTTGGAATTCATAATTAAATCAAACTGCCCAACTGCAACAAAAGTTATCATTTTTCCAACCCCTAAAGAGTTTGTATACAGGTTTTTCAATTTTTATCAAAACAAAATGCATTTCATTAGTCGATGCCCCCTGAAAGTCAAATTACTGAATCAATGATCTTTGAAATTGACTCATAATGAATATTTGTACAGCATGTACTTTATGTCTATTAATGTAAGTTTCTCTGACATCTTTGAATTTAAAATTTTTCAACTTAAAAAGAGCATCTTTTAAATTTATCTCTTTATATCATCAGACTTACCACACAACTCAAGAGCTAGAATGTTATCATATTATGCACATACCCTGTATTAGTCAGCCAAAAGGGTGCTGATGCAAGTACCAGAAGTCTGTTGGCTTTTAAAAAGGGTGTTTATTTGGGGTAAAAGCTTACAGATACAAGGCCCTGAAGAGTCCAACTCAAGGTACCACAAGAGGTACTTCCTCATCAGTCTGTTGCCACGTGTTGGAGCAAGATGGTTGCCAATTTCTGTGAGGGTTCAGCCTTCCTCTTCCTCTTAAGGCTCCATGGTCCCAGCTTCTTCCAATCTCAGCTGTAGGCTGGAGGGCTCGTTTCTTTCCGGGCCTTCTTAGTTGCTCAGGGCTCTGGTCTCTTCAGCTGCAAACTATCAGGCGAATGGCTCATCTCTTTCCAGGGCCCCAGGATCAAGTTCTCTCCTATGGAGCTCTGTTCCCATGTATCTGCTTCTGAGTATCTACTTCTGTATGAGTGTCCATTTATATGGCCCACCAAGAGGGCAGAGACTCAAAATCAAAGCCCTAATCTTCATTTAATCAAGTAAACGTAAAGCCTTTGAATTTAAATCAATCAACGGGTATCATGCCCAGAGGAACAGACCAATTTACAAACAAAATCAATATCTCTTTTTGGAATCCATAAATAATATCAAACTGCCACACTCCCCTTCCCTAGCTAATTTTCTGGCTCCAGAGAAGCAATGTGCTTATCATTCCTTTGTTCTTTGTTTAATAGTAGCTTTATCCATATGTGTGTATGTCTAAACAACATATTGAGTACATGTGCAAGAGTTTCTCTCGGGTGTGTATATCTAGAAGTAGGATGGCAAGTTCAGAGGGTGTGTGAATACCTAACCATGAGATAATGCCATATTGTTTTCCAATTTATACTCATACCAATGCCAATCTATACACATACCAACAACGCACATGAGTTCTTATTGCTCCGTGTCCTCTCCAACACTTGTTACTTCAGCCTTAACTTTTTCCAATCAAATGGGTATAAAATGGTATCTCATTGTTTATTTGCATTTCCCTGATTATTGATAAGGTTGAGAAATTTCCCCATATTTTTGTTGGCCATAAGGTAATATTTGTGTCTTTGCCCTTTTGTTTTCAGGCGAGTTGCTTGCCTTTTACTTACTGATATGTAGGAATTCTTAATACATCCTGGATATTAAGTCCTTGTTCTATGTGAATATCATCTACCAATTTGTAGCCTGTGTTTTCAGTTTTTTAATTAACCGGAGCTCTTAATGCCTTCAAGTGTATTCATCTTAGATAGTTAGGACCCTTTGTGTCTTGTTCAAGTAACCCTTTCCTAGCCCAACATCAGAGAGTTAGTCACTATATTTTCTTTTTGACTTTTAAAAGTTTTGTTCTCCACCCTGGAACCATTTTCTTGTGCATAGTGTGGATCCATTCATTCCCACATGGAGACCCAGTTGTGCAGCTTTATTTCCCCATCTCCCCCGCCTCTGTGATGTGACCTTGGGCATGTATCAAAGTGCCATGTGCCTGAAGCTGTTTCTAAGATTTCTAAGATTTCTCTCCTGTTACACTAATCAATTTGTCTATCCCTGTGCCAGTTCCACACTATCATAGATATTGCAGCTTTATAACAAGTCTTAATATCTAGTAGGGCAAGTACTCCTGCCTAATTCCTTTTCTTCAGAGGTGTCATGACTATTCTTGGCTCTTTAACTTTCATATGTTTTAGAATCAACTTGCCAAGTTCCACAAAAAATCCCTGCTAAGGTTTGGGCCAGAGTTTTCTTGTATTTATGGATCAATTTGTGGATAAATTAACATCATTATAATATTGAATCTTCTTATCCATGAACACAGTGTAGCTCTCAATTTAATTAGAACTTCTTCAAGATTTTTCAGTAAAGTTTCCTGATTTTCTGCATAGATGTCTGGTACAACTTTCACTAGAATTTATTCCTAGGTATCTTATACTTTTTGGCTGCAATTAAATGATGTTCTCTTTTTATTATTATGCCTTTTAGCCATTTCTTACTAAACCACCTTATTATTTCTAATAATCTTTCTTTTTTTTTTTTTAGATTTATTTACTTTATTTTTTAATTTTTTAATTTATCCCTTCCCTTCCCCAGATGGTTCTCTAATCTGTGTGCTCACTGTTTGTTCGCCTTCTCTAGGAGGCACTGGAAACCGAACCCGGGACCTCTTACATGGGAGGCGAGTGCCCAATGGCCTGAGCCACAACCCCTCCCCTCTAATAATTTTCCTCTAGATTATTTTGGGTTTTCCATATCATTTGCAAGTAATGGCAATCTTGTTTCTTCCTTTTCAGTTGTTATGTCTGTCATTTCTTTTTCTTGTCGTACTGCCCTGGCTAAGATCTCCATTTAAAGCTATTGAATAGAACCAGAAATAATGGGCCTCCTTGCCATGGTCTGATTAAAAGGAAGGCTTCTAACACTTTCTCTTTTGCAATAATGTATGTTATAGACTGTTAGTAGATTTCTTGATCAGGTTAAGGAACTCCCCTTTTATGTCTAGGTTTTGTTTCATATTCATCAAAATCTGGTATTGAATTTTGTCATACAATTTTTTGGTATCTATTGAGATGATCATATCATTTTTCTTCTTTAATTTGTTAATGTGATGAATGAAACTTATAGACTTTCTCAAGTTAAACCACTCTTGAATTTCAGAGATTAATGTTACGTCTTTTTACATACCAGTGTTTGCCAATGTTTTGTGTAGAATTTTTTGCATCTATGTGAGTTAGATTGGCCTGTAATTTTCCTTTCTTGGACTTCCCTTATCAATTATATGGTCTCACTGATTTAATTAGGAAGATAGAATGGTCTGTTTTCTGAAAGTTTGCAGAACTCATTTGAAATATTTCCTGGTAAATAGTCTGTGCTATGGAGAGATTTCTAACTACTGCTTCATTTTTTTAGTACTTCTAGGACTATACAGGCTGTTTATCTAAAGGCAACTTTAGTAAGTTTTACTATTCTAGGAATTTTTCCATTCTGTTTGTTTTAAAATGTATTGGTCCATAGTACTCACTCTCTTTTTAATCTCTATTGTAAAAGTTGAAAGTTAACAACCCTTTTTTTCTCATTCCTAGTTTCTTCATGCTTTCTATCTTTATTTTTTATCATTTTCCCAAGAGTTCCATTTTATTTGTGTTTTCAGGATAAACCGTTTTTTTTTTTTTTAAAGATTTATTTTATTTCTTTCTCCCCACCCCCTTGTTGTTTGCATTTGCCGTGTCTGGTCTTGTGTGCTTGTCTTCCTTTTAGGAGGCACAGGGAACCAAACCCGGGGAGGGAGGAGCCTAATTGCTTGAGCCACCTCTGCTCCCTAAAACATTAGTTTTTGTTGATCTTTGTATCTTTGTTTTCTAGTTTACTTTCTGCCCTTATCTTATTTGTTTTCTTCTACCTTCTTTGGGTTTATTTTGTGCCCTTTTTCTAAAATATTAAACTGGACATTTAGATCATTAATTTTTAGCGTTCTTCTCTAAGTGTTAGGGCTCTGTGATTTCCTCTAAGTACTTCTTTCTCAGCATCTCTTAAATGTTGATACATTTTGCTTTCCTTATCACTTTGTTCTAAATATTTTTAAATTTCCATTACAATTCTTATCTGAATCTTGAACTACTTAGAAGTGTGTTTTAAAAATTTGAAATGGGTATTTTTACTAATCACTTTTTAAATTTTATTCTAGTAACATATATACAACCTATCATTTCCCCTTTTAACCATGTTCAAATATTTACTTTAGTTCTGTTAATTACCTTCACAATGTTGTGCTACTATTGCCACCATCCATTACCAACACTTTTCCATCTCGCAATGGAAACTTTGTACATTTTAAGTCTTAATTCCCTATTCCCTATCCCCACCCCATCCCCTGGTAATCTACATTCTAGATTCTGACTCTCTCTATGAGCTTGCTTCTTATAATTAGTCCATAACAGTGAGATCACACAGTATTTTTCCTTTTGTACCTGGCTTATTTCACTCAACGTGATGTCTTCCGGGTTCACTAATTTTGTCACATGTATCAGGGCTTCATTCCTTATTACAGCTGAATAATATTCCATTATGTATATATACCACATTTTGTTTGCCCATTCATTGGTTGAGGAACACTTGGGCTGCTTCCATCTTTTGGCAATTGTGAATAATGCAGCTATGAATATCAGTGTGAAAATATCTGAGTCCTTGCTTTCAGTTATTTGGGGTATATACCTAGAAGTGGAATTGTCGGGTCATATTTTAATTCTATACTTAACTTTCTGAGGAGCTGACAAACTGTCTTCCACAGTGGCTGCACCATTTTATATTCCCACCAGCAATGAGTGAGTGCTCCTGTTTCTCTGCATCCTCTCCAACACTTGTAATTTTCCATTTTTTAAATAGTAGCCATTCTAGTGGGTGTGAAATGGCATCTTGTAGTTTTGATTTGCATTTCCCTAATGGCTAATGATGTTGAGCATCTTTCCATGTGTTTCTGCCCGTTTGGGTATCTTCTTTGGAGAAATGTTTATTAAAGTCTTTTGCCCATCTTTAATTGGGTTGTCTTTTTCTTGTTAAGTTGAAGGATTTCTTTATATATTCTAAATATTGAACCCTTAGTGGGTATGTGGTTTCCAAATATTTTCTTCCATTGTGTAGGATGTCATTTTACTTACATTATAAAGTCCTTTTATGTACAAAAGTTTTAAATTTTGATGAGGTCCTATTTATCTACTTTTTCTTTTGTTGCTTGTACTTTGGGTATAAAAGTTAAGAATCCATTGCCTAACACAAAGTCCCAAAGATGCTTCCATACATTTTCTTCTAGGAGTTTTCTAGTTACTACATTTAGGTCTTTGATCCATTTTGAGTTAATTTTTAAATTTGGTATGAGGTAGGAGTCCACCTTCATTCTTTTGCAAATGGAGATCCAGTTTTCCCAGCATCAACTGTTGAAGAGACTATTCTTTCTCGATTGAGTTGTCTTTGCCCCTGTGTCAAAAATCAATTGGTGGGAGCTGATGTGGCTCAGTGGTTGAGTGCTGGCTTCCCACATGTGAGGTCCCAGGTTCAATCCCCAGCCCTAGTAACTAAAAAAAATAATAATAATAATTGGCAATAGATACGAGTATTTATTTCTGAACTTGATTCCACTGGTATATATGTCTGTCCTTGTGCCAGTACCATGCTGTTTGATTATTGTAGCTTCATAATAAGTTTTAAAGTCAGGAAGTGTGAATTCTCCAACTTTGTTCTTCTTTTTCAAGTTGGCTTTGGCTATTTGGCTCCCTTACCCTTCTATATAAATGTGATGTTTGATTTTTCCATTTCTGCAAAGAAGGCTGTTGGATTTTTATTGGGATTTGTTGACTCTGTAAATCACTTTGGGTAGAACTGACATCTTAATATTTAGTCTTCCCATCCATGAACATTGTATTAGTCAGCCAAAGGGGTGCTGATGCAAAGTGCCAGAACGCTGTTGGCTTATATAAAGGGTATTTATTTGGGGTAGAAGCTTACAGTCACAAGGCCCTAAAAGTCCAACTCAAGCACCATAAGAGGTACTTTCTCTGTTGCCACATGTTGTCGCAAGATGGTGGGCAATGTTTGCGAGCATTCAGGCTTCCTCTTCCCTCCTAAGGCTCTATGGGTCCAACTTCTTCCAATCTCAGCTATAGGCTGGCATAAGGCTCATCTCTCTCTTCCTCTGGGGCTCATTTCTTTCCAGGCTCAGCTGCTCTGGTCTCTTTACAAGGTCAGCTGTAGACTATCAGGCCCATCTCTCTTCCCAGGGCCTCTGCCATGTCAAACGAGCTGTCTCTCTTTCTCTGTGTATCTTCTCTGTGTGTCTACTTCCATGTAAGAGTCTGTTTTATCTGCCCACCAAGGGGGCTGGGACTCAATGCTGAGTCTCACTGTAATGATGGTTGGATCAAAGCCCTAATCTTAACATAATTTAATCAAACATCTCAGCTGAATCTAATACAATCAAAGGGTATCAAGTCCAGAGGAACAGACCAGTTTACAAACATAGTCAATATATCTTTTTGGAATTCATAAATAATATCAAACTGCCACAAACACAGAATGTCCTTCCATTTATTTAGGGCTTCTTTTAGCAATGTTTTGTTGTTTTCTGTGTATAAGTCCCTTACATCCTTGGTTAGATTCATTCCTAGATATTTGATTCTTTAACTTGCTATTGTAAATGGATTTTTTTCTTGATTTCTTCTTCTGATGGTTCATTACTAGTATATAGAAACACTACTGATTTTGCAGTGTTGATCTTGTACCCTGCCACTCTGATGAATTCATTTGCTAGATCTACAAGCTTTGCTGTGGATTTTTCATTATTTTCTGTGTATAGGATCATGTCACCTGCAAATACAGAGAATTTTACTTCTTCCTTTCCAATTTGGATACCTTTTATTTCATTTTCTTGCCTAATTGCTCTGGCTAGAACTTCCAACAATGTTGAATAACAGAGGTGACAGTGGACATTCTTGTCTTCTTGATCTTAGAGGGAAAGCGTTCAGTCTTTCATCATTAAGTATGATGTTAGCTGTGGGTTTTTACTTACTGTTTTAATACAGACTTCTAACCCAATTAACTATGTAATATTGATTCAACAAAATCTCAGAGACTTGCTTTGTGGCCTACTAGGTAATAAGGATTTTTGTAATTGTTCCATGTGAGCTTAAGAAAAATGTTATCATGTGTATATCAGCTTGTTGATTGTGCTGTTCAAATCTTCTGTATCTTTCCTGGATTTTGTTGCTTGACCTATGAATAATTAAGAAAGGTGCCTCCTGTTATAATGGTAGATTTGTCAATTTCTCCCTATAGATATAGAAATTTTTCTTTATATATTTTGAGGTTATTTTATTATATATACAAGTTTAAAATCTTATATCTTTCTGTTGAATTGAGCTTTTTATGACCCTCTCTATCCCTAATAATAACTTTTGTCTTAAAATTTTACCTGATATTGAATGTACAAGGCATGGGACTGTATAACACAGTGAACCATGTGGTGGAAGATGGACTATGGTTAACAGTACAAATATGAGAGTGTTCTCTCATGAACTATAACAAATGTACAATTCTAATACATAGTGTTAATAGTATGGAGTGTATGGAAAAATATACCAACTGTACACTATGGACTATAGTTAGTGGTAATAATCTGATCATATTCTTTCATAATCTGTAACAAATGTTCCACAACAAGTAAGGTGTTGGTGGAGGGGTGACATATGGGAATTCTGCACATTATGCATGATTGTTTTGTAAGCACAACTTCTCTAATAAAAAAGATTATAATTTTTTTTCCTGATATTAATATAACTATGCCTGCTTTTGTTGGTTGATATTTCTTTTTCCATTTTACTTGCAAGCTTTCTGTGACCTTATACTTTAAATATATCTCTTAAAAACAGTACATAGCTGGATTTTTTAAAAAAATCCAATCTGACAATTTTTGTCTTTTAAATTGACATGTATACTCCTTTCGTGTTTACTACTGATATATTTGGAATTATTTTACCATCTTCCTCTTTCAAAAAAATATTCTGTTCTTTTTCTGTGCTCCTTTCTTGCCATTTTTGTTTTTGTTTTGTTTTGCTTTTTCCATATTTTCTTGCTACTCGTTTGGAATTTGTACACACTGTTTCTATTCTTTTAAAGGGTACCACTGAAATTTTTCCATGCACATTTAACTTAATTGATGCTAAAATTAATTATCTTAACCCCTCCATAATAATACCACAACCCTAGAATGCTTTAACCCTAATCTCCCCTTGATGATCTACATATTATTCTTTTCCCATGTTTTAGCTCTATCCTTTTTTAAACTTCATATATTGTACTTTCCCATTATTATTTTATCCAGGCAATAAAAACATTTGTAATAACGTTTGTTGGATTTAAATAATATTTACTATGTTATTTGTTTGTTATTTCTTCATTTATCTCAGACCTTGTATCTATATTTGCTATGTTTTCCCTGAAGAACATGCTTTAGGACTTCCTTTAATACAGAATTCTGATAGAAAATATTCTCCAATTTTTGCTAATCTGTGAGTGCCTTTTTTGCATTCCCCTTTTTGAAAAGTAGTTTGGTAGGTACACAATTCTATGTTGAGAGCTATTTTCTCTCAATTCTTTGAAGATATTTTTCCTCTGTCTTCTGGATTCCACCGCTTTTGAGAAATATACCCTCAATATAACTGTTGTTCCTTTATTTGTAATTCTCTCTGGCTACTTTTAAGAACTTCTTTTGTTTTGGCATACTATGGTTTCACTATGATGAGTTGAAACATGAATTTCTTTTTATTTATTCTAATTGTGATATGGGGATTTATGTTTTTTAACAGGTTCTAGAACAATCTCAGTCATTTTCTTGTCACATATTTTCTTTCTCTCAGGCTCACTATTCTTTACTTTGGGGACTTCAAATAGATACATTTTAGACCATCTCATTCTATCCTGCACATCTTTTATCATTGCTTTTATATTTTTATCTTCTTGTGTAATTCATGCTGCATTTCAGGTGATTACTGTCAATATGTCTTCCAGTTGACTGTCTCTTCAGCTGTGTCTAATTTGCTGCTCAATAATACTCATTTTTTTCAACAAATACATATTTTTATTTCTATAAGATCCATTTTTAAGTCTCCCTGTTTGTTCCTAGTTGTATTCCTGATTGTATTTTGTCAGTGACTCATTTTTGTCATTGCATCCTTTATTTCTTTAACCATTTCATATATATCTGTTCTATATTTGGTACATGGAAGTTCCAAGGTCTGCTATTTGGGAGGTTTGAGGGTCCCAGATCTGTTTGTTTGTTTTTTTTAATCTGCTAACTCTCACACATAGTGGCTCCTTTTCTGTGTGTCTTCATAATGATTGTTAGTTTCTTATTCTTAATATATGGGTATCGTATGGGTCTAAATTGGATACCCTTTTTTCCAGAATTTGCTTCTGCTTCTGCTGGTCACAAGAGAGCACTACGAATAAGAGACTGTGGTTTAGCTTCCCACGCTCTCAACTGGTCCAAAGCTTAGTATTTCAACAACAATGCTGCTGAGAGAACCTGCTCTAAGTCAACCCTTCCTCTCCCAGCTGTTTCCTGTCAGCTCTGACCTCCACTCATTTAGTTGTTTTGGTGCTGTTGAGAAGGTCTTCTTGGAATATTCCCTTAAAGTCTGTGAGAGCAACAGACCACATATTAGAAACAGGGACAAGTGGATTACCAGTACTACAAAAAGCAATTTTCAGGTAGTCATTGTTGTACTTCCTATTTGCACTTTGGATTTTTTGTTGCTGTTGTTTGGTTTTGCCCACTTAGATTTTTGTCTGCTCACTTGAACTTATCATTCTCTCAGATTCACTTGTCCTAGTACTCCATTTTTCTGAGCTGTGGTATTTACATACTATTTTCCATCACTACTTTTATACTGCATTGAACTCATTTTTGTGAATTGGGTCTATAATGCCACGCAGACCTGATATCCCCAAGGCATTGGCCCAGGGGTGGACCAGCCTGATAGATCCCTAACTCTCTACGAGTTGTGTCTTGAACCATCCATTTCACAATCAGAAAAAAAATAGTTGTAAAAGTAATAAGATATTTTGAAACTATATGTTCTTTTTATTACTGCTCCTTCAAAGAGAGTAAAAAAGATATCCTAAAAGAATATGCTTTTGTACTCAACGCCTGCCTGGAAAACCAGAAACTTGTCCCAAAATAAAGATGGAGAGATTTATGGTAAAAAGAAAAATATACTCTAGAATCATAACATCTCTACAGGTTCTTCAATATTCCCCTGTTAACAATTATTTCAAAGCTTTTTTTTTTTTTTGAGGTATCGGGAGCTGGGTACTGAGTCTGGGACCTCGTATGTGGGAAGCCAGCGCTCAACCTCTGAGCCACATCAGCTTCCCTGAGTCGGTTTTTTTGTTTGTTTGCTTGTTGTTTATATCTGTTTTTTCAGGAGGCACTGGGAACCAAACACAGGACCTCCCATGTAGGACGTAGGTGCTCAACCACTTGAACCACATCTGCTCCCAAAGCTTCTTCTTAAAGATTCTTGCCCAATAACCAATGATCCTAATTGTTATTTACCCTCTTTAGATCGACATTTCTTTTGTCATCTATAAAACTTCAATTGCTTTTATTGACAAAATTTTAAAAAATAATGAAAATTGATTATGATTTTTTTGCAGTACATGTCTACTAATAAGGAGAGTGGAATTATTTTTTTATTGGGGGGATAACATTTCAGCTGTGTGATGCTTCTGATGCCTCTGGACCTTGCTAGCAGTCTCATTTTTCTTGGGAAGCAGAACCAGCCAATCACTCAGCACCACAGGGAAAAGAGCCTCAAAAGGGGAAAAGAAAAGTGCTGCGGAAAGTATGAGGCTCATTGGGGAGGACTCCCTGGGTCAAGGTCCTGGGGCTCTGCTTTGACCAGATATGACAAAAGAAGCAATGTTGGACAATCTTCTCCTGCCTCCTCCTCCACTCTACTTTGTAAAAACCATTCTTAATTCTCAGCCTTACAGAAACAGGTGACAGGCTAGGTTTGTCCCTTAGGCCATAATTTGTCAACCCCTGGCTTAAGGTATTATGGAGTTCGTTGGAAGAGAAAAGCATTCCCCAGTTTTCAAGATTCATCCATGTTGTAGCATGTATTAGTGCTGCCTTCTTTTTTTTTTTTTTTTCTCAATTGACAGCAGTTTGTCACATTGAATAAAATTCCATTGCACATTTGGCCTATTCACTTATCAGTTGATAGACATTTGACTTGTTCCACTGTGAAACATGCTGCTATGTACATTCCCGTACGTGTTTACAGATGAATATATCTTTTCTATTGTCTTGGGTATATACCTAAAAGTAGAATTGCTGGGTTACATATGGGAACTCTACGTTTAACATTTTGAGAAACTGCCAAACTTTTGTAAAGTGGTTGCACCATTTTTTATTCCTTCCTACCAATAACATTTGTGCTTTTGTAAATTTAAGAAACCATTGTCTAATCAAAGACCACAAAGATTTACAGCTAGGTTTCCTTCTAAGTGTTTAATTCTTACATTAAGGTCTTTGATGTGTGAGGTAGAGGTCCAAGTTCATTCTGTTGCATGTGGCTACCCAGTGGTCCCAGCATCATTTGTTGAAAAGACCATTCCCTAACCCACTGAGTGGTCTTGGCACTCTTGTTGAAAATCAACAAGAGTGATTTTCAAGGTCTGATGTAAGGGTTTATGTCTGGACTCTCAATTCTATTCCATTGGTCTATATGGCTATCATTATGCTAGCATCACACAGTTTTGATTACTGTAGCTTTGCAGTATGTTTTGAAATCAGGAACTGTCAATCCCGCAACTTTGTTCTTCTTTTTCAAGATTGTTTGAGCTATTCTGATTCCCTTGCAATTCCATATGAACTTTAGGATTAATTTGTCTCTTTTGTGCAAAAAAGGCCATTGGAATTTTCATAGGGATTGCATTAAATCTGTAGATTTATTTGGGTAATATTGCCATTCTTAATATTGTCTTCGGATCCATGAGCATGGGTTGTCTATTTATATGTCTCCTTTAATTTCTTTCAATAACGTTTTGTAGTTTTCAGTGGGCACATCTTATACTCCCTTGGTTACATTTATTACTATTTTATTCTGTTCAATGCTATTGTAAATGGAATTGTTTTCTTAATTTCAATTTTGGATTGTGAATTTGAGTTACTGGCTACTGTCCAATCATTTTAGCCTAAAAGACTCCCTTGAACATTTCTTTTTGGGCAGCTCTTCTAGGTACAAACTCTCAGTTTATATCTGAGAATGTCATCTTCTTTTTTAAAGGATAGTTTTGCCAGATATAGAATTCTTGATTGACAGGTTTCTTTTTCTTTAGGCACTTTGAATATGCCATTCCACTGCCTTCTGGCCTCCATGGTTTCTGCTGAGAAATCAGCTATTGATCTTATTGAAGATCCTTTGTACATAATGAGTCACTTCTCTCTGCTTTCAAGATTCTTTCTTTTTGGCTTTTAACAATTTAATTATAATGTATTTCCATTTGGTTCTCTTTGGAGTTTCTTAGACTTCTTGGATTTGTAGATTAATGTTTTTCATCAAATTTGGGGAGTTTTCTGCCATTATATCTTCAAATAATCTCTTTTGCCCCTTTCTCTCTCCCCTCTCCTTCTGGGACTACCATTATATGTATGTTAGCATGCTTGATGGTGTCCCACAGGTCTTTTAGACTCTGCTCATTTTTCATCATTCTTTTTTCTTTCTGATCTTCAGACAGGATAATCTCAATTGACCTATCTTCAAATTCACTGATTCTTTCTTTGTCTGTTCAAATCTGCTGTTGAGCCCCTCTAGTGAAATAGTCATATTTCATATCAGTTATTGTACTTTTCAACTCCGTAATTTCTATTTGGTTGCTTTTTTATAATTTCTGTGTCTTTATTGTTATTCTCTAGTTGGTGAGGGATCATTCTCATGGTTTCCTTTAGTTCTCTGGACATGGTTTCCTTTAGCTCTTTGAACATATTTAAAATAATTGATTTAAAGTCTTTGTCTAGTGAGTCCAACATCTGGGCTTCCTCAAGGAAAATTTCTACTAATTGGTTTTTCACCTGTGTGTGAACTGTACAGAATTGTTTTTTTTTCCACACCTCAAAATTTTTTGTTGAAAATTCTATATTTTGAATATTACAATGTGGCAATTTTGTAAATCAGATTCCCCCCCCCCCAACACCAGGATTTGTTGTTGCCACTTGTAGTTTTTGTTTGCTTTTTTTTTAAATGACTCCTCTGGATTAGTTTTGTAAAGTCCATATTCTTTGTCATATGTGACCACTGAAATCCTTGATCCATTAGCTTAGAGTTCGGCTAGTTATTAGATAGCATTTTCCTTAAGTACCTGGAACAACAACAACAACAAAAAGTCTCCTAGCCTTTTCAGTTGGCCTCTGAGTATGTGTTGGGGAACACCTTCAGCACTCAGCCAGGAAGTTTACAACTCTACCTTAGCTTTCACTTCCTACTTGCACAAAGACTGAAGGTTAGTCAGAGGTCAGTGCTTAGGGCTTTCTCAGGTCTTTCCTGAGCATATGCCCTGCCCTGGACATGCATCTGGGCCTTCTAGATTCCCAGAAATATGATGGAGCTTTTCAAAGCCCTTAACCTCCAGAGCATCTCATTCTCCAGCCTTTCCATACTTTTGGTTAGTCTATTGTTTGCGCCACTCTTAGCCCTTGCCCCAGGCAGCAGCAACTAACACATTTACCTGTAAATATTTTTAACAAATGCCTCCTGAGTAGCTGCCCCAGCACTGGAAGAGTCCCAATTTAGGTGAGATAAAGGCAAGCCCTTTGCTGTGGTCCTCATAGAAGCCACCAGACATGTCAGCCTGGTTGCTGCAGGCTTTTAGTTAGTTATAGAGTTCTGGAAAAAGTTGATTTTTATAGTTTTTGCCAGCTTTTTTCATTGTTTTGTGGAAAGAAGGACTTTTGGAGTTCCTTACCCCACCATTTTGACTGATGCCACTCTGAACAGTTTAAGTGTTTTCCAACCAGGATTAAGTTGGAATCTTATACTACAGTGTCAGTATTAGCAGACTCTCAGGAACCCCCACCTGCTCTCTTTAGATGCCCCTTCAACACACCTCCCTTCTCATTGCTACCTTAACTGAACACAGGACCTTTCCCTCTCCCTGACTTTATTGCTTTACATGTTTACCCACACTTTTCCATCCCAAGAACTGTATTCAAGTGTTCCCTTCACCAGGAGGGTCCTTTCCTGCAATCTCTACATGATCAAATTCTACTCATTCTTCTAGTCCATGTCCAGTGCCATCTCTGTGTGACACCTCCCCCCAACTCCATCAGTTGGAAGGAAGTGTCCCTTCTGAGCCCCCATTGCACTGTTTGTACCTTGAGTCTGCCTTTACTCCTCTTTTTAGTAACGACAGTTTGTAAACTTTGCATTTCCAAGTAGGCCCCTGAAAGGCAGCCATTGTATCTTACTCATACTAGATTCACACAGGGCTTTACCTCATGTTAGCTCTCCAGTCCCTGAAAGCTCTGGTTTCAAGCTCTTTGCCATATTGTTTTTGCCCTTTTTCCCACTTATAATAGGTGGAAGTTGTCCCTAAACAACTTGTTATAGCTGTAGTGGTCTAAAGAATGCTAATGACATTTGTTTGCCTGACTTCTGTTTTGTGAGTCTTTTTGTTTCTGCTCCCACTACTAGCTGATGAATTTCCTGTCATCTAGTTCAAATCCCCAATAGAAGGTTTCTTTGTACCAGCCAATTACTTTTATCCCTGTTTGCTCCAGGTCACTGGTACTTAAGGAACCACTGACACAGAAAGGACCGTCAGAAGGGAGTTTGGGGTTGGAGAGTCCTTGGAGCAGGAGCCTAGGAGTGTGGCTGCAACCTCAAGCACCTGTTTGCAGAAATAAGGCATTGGCTGTAAAGATATGGGCCCTACAGAGATTGAGCCAGGCTGAGCTTAGAAAGTAGACATCTCAAACCCAAATGCCTGCAGAGTGCAGTATAATATTTTCCCGCTTAAATCCATAGCTGCAGGAGACAGCTATGGATTACACACATTCAAACTCCAACCCTTTTGAAATTTTAATCCTGTTTTCTTTTTTTAATTAATTCTTCATCACTTACCTTTGATATAGTCTGGCCATGGTTCTTACTGTGGTTTATTTTGTAATGAAGTCTTTGGTTATATTCTTTTGATAGACACACTTCATTTCTGTCCTTTATTTAAATTTAAAAAAAAGTATTTTAAGTGAAAGCACAAGGGATGATATAAGAAAAAGGAATGTTCTTCATTTCCACAAAGAAATATGCTCTCCCATGTTTGAGGAAACATGGAGCCTTTTCCACTGATCTTCCATTTCCTAATTCTTAATAGAGAAATGAGTTCAAAAATGATTTCATGTTTCTCTTAACACTACCATGAAGAAACAGCAAAATGGGCATGATGATAAAAAGTCATTGATACTCCCAGCTTTGTAGTGGAGATAAGTAGGGAGCAATGAAAACTGGGGAGACTAGAGAAGCACATACCCTGTTTAAAGGGGGTGGCCATGGCCAGATGCCATCATCCACGACCACCAACTTGCAATCTGTGTGAGGAAGAAAATCTTGCCTGCTTTCCAGAAGGAACGCAAAAGGCAAAGGCAGGCATGAGTTCACATGCACACAGGCTTTAAAGATTTGATAGGAAAGGAGGAAGCTAGGAGATTTGGACTTGATCTTCCCATGTTGGACTTGGAGACCTCCCAGACCAGGTCAGGGTTTCTGATGCAGTTTCAGGTCTCCAAGAGCAGAGGCAGTGACCTCACGTGGCAGATGTTTAGCAGCCCAGAGACCACATCACAACCAATATCTCAGTAGCTACTTAGGGTTGGAAGGATGAAAACCCAATGTTCCAGCGATGTTCTCTCATGACTTAGGGCTGGAGGTGGGAGTAAAACAAACACATACATACGTGCATGTGTGCACACACGCACATACACATACAGGCACACAGGTCCAAAGACACACACGTGCACACACACAACAGACCTAGAAGAGCTCCCCATTCCCATCCTCACACAAGTACATGACCCCTTCGTCATTCACAGCAGAGGTAGCCAACTAGCAAGCTACAAGTTAAATTTGACCCACTTGAGAATTCTGTTTTGTCCCCACACTAATTAATAAAATTTGAATTATTTCCAATGATAAAAAAAAAAAAACCCAAAGGTTTCCCATAAAAA
>JAQZBX010016547.1:0-36379 GCA_029593785.1 Cabassous unicinctus | reverse complement strand
GGGACTTCCCTTATTGAGAGAATGATCTCCTCTGTTGATTGTAGATGCAATCAGCCATAGACGCAATTCACTGATTACAGATGCAAATCAATCTATAAAATAACCTCACAATAAGGCCAATGCTTGCTTGACCAAATAACTTGACAGCAGAACCTCGCCTAGTTGACATGTGAAATTAATCATCACAGTAACCAGTAAACAAAAGATATAAATATTTACATGAATGAATACGTACATGAAAAATGGTGGGGGCTCATGCTCCAAAAGTTTGTTTAATGAAATGCGTCTTGAAATAAAAAGTATTCTGACTTCACCAGTCCACTCTCTTAGGCCCCCATAGTTTACCTGTACCTAAATGGGTCTTCTCATTTCTTATGCCAATTTGCTTGGGTCATCTGACTCTCCTATACTAAACTGCTTCTAGTCTTCACGTGTTCCATGCCTGAGACTTTATTCCGAAATCCCCTGCATGGAATCACTTATTCTCTTCTCCATAGATTAAGTGCTTTTTTAAAAGGAAAATTAGTGCAGGTGACACACACATCCTCATTTATACCATCCTTCTCCCATGTAGACATTCCCATCACCCGCCTCCCTATAACCCTCCACAGCAATTACCTCTTGCCATGTCAGCTCCTACCCTGAGACTGGGAGCTCCTGTGGCTGATTCACTTTTACACCTCCTCGACTTCCTGGCCTGTCGCTCTAAAGAAGACACTCAATAATTTCCTCAAATGAATAGAAGAGAAATCAAAATAACACAAGGAAGAAAGTCCCATTTATTTACTTTCTGATATCTTTCAGGAACAGGATTATACACATAGATACCGACTCATCAATGTAATGTTCAGTCTATCCTTGTGAAGAAACACATTCTACCAAGTTAAAGGGTTTGGGATAACACAGAACCATCTCCATGCTCTTTCAAATGTCTTATGCTACTTCACAAGTCACTGAATATATGAAGAGATGATATTAACTTAAAGCTGGTATTTTCTAATGAAATATATTATTGAATGCTGAGATCCGGTTTTTAAATTCTGCATTTTTATAAACGTCTTCTTCTACTATAAAAATACTGAGGGCACTTGTGTTTTGACAAAAATAGGTTATAATTTTATCATCCAGTTTCAAACACACAGAAGATGTGAATTCTTTTAATACATACAGGATCTTCTGGGAGATAGTTTTTTCTAGTGGTCTTACTTAATCTAATAAATGACTATAGCCCAGGAACTCTTAGAATCCATATAGGAATGGGAATGCCTCTTTCTCTGAGTTAAGAATTGCCACTGCCTGCTGGCCCTGGAATCAAAATATTCTCATAATTTCTTTGAAGGGGTGCTTTCTTCGTATAAGTGACCGGGTCCCCCAGACCAGGTCTTTTGATCATAGGTAGCCTGAGAATTGGCAGCTGTTTCCCAATTAACAATCCCCTCAAGAACATGACAAAAAGCTACACGACCGCCTTTCTATGATTTAATCTATTTTTGGAGCCTTGCCGTTAATCAGTGTGTTAGGCATTTTGGACAACAACATTTTTCTCCTCCCTTTCTCCCCTGAGTTCCAAATGTAAAGCTGGCTCAGCCTCCCCTCCCGGGAATGCCTGCCGGGTTGATCCAGTTTTAGTGGGAACCCAGTGGCAGCGATGCGTTGACAGACATTCGTCTCTTCCACCCAGGGTGGCTGTGAGGGAGGTGGCTCTGAAGGTGGTGATAGTCTATTCTACTCTCAAAGATTAAGACAGCAGCATATAATCTTTACGCAAAGCTTCTTAAATGGTAATGATTTATTCATCAATTATTCATTTATTGGAAGTCTATTATGTCTTGCATTCCGTGCCAGGAGCTACACCTACATATGTGACTAAGACAAAGTTCTTACTTGTAAGAATGTTATAAGCAAATAGAAAGATGGACAAGCAAGCAGATAAGAGGATATAAAAGTGTGGTAACAGTCTCAGAACGTATGGGGAGGGATGAAGCGGGAGCTTGTTTCAAGCTTCAAAAGTCAAGGAAGAGTATATGGAAAGCTAAAGCATTAGCACTGCCCAAAATAGATGACAGATCCTTTTATACAAACACAAGCCTGAAAGTACATGGTGTGTTTAGAGGCACACTGTTTTCTCCAATACAGAAGCAGCAGAACATGTCTGATTGTGGCCTAGAAATAGGTAAAGTAGTGGAAACACCAGAGACAAGCATGTCACGAGCATAGAATGCCATTTATAAAAGGGTTGATTGTATCACTCTGGGTAAAGGGGAGTCATCAAGGAACACACAAAAAAACTTGAAAAAATGGAATTACCTTCCTATTTAGACAGCTGTGTTATGGGGGTGGGAGGATGAAGGGAATTACAATAGCCCAGGAGGCCAATAATGCAAACCCGAATGGAGGATTGAAAGTGAAGAGGCAGACTGGAGAAGCGTTGGCAGGTTTCACTAACTTAATGGCTTTAAAAAGAAGGAAGAGAAAATGTCCAGATTTCTGGCTTGGGAAAATGGTTGGGTGGACTCAGAGATGATGAAAGAATAACAAAGGTACTGGGTCGAGTGGGCAGGGAGGGAAGAGGATGTTGAGTACAGATTTGGGCATATGAACATGGTACTTATAGAGCATTCATGTGGCGATGTGGAATTAAAGTCAGGAAAGGTACGTATATGTATTATTGATTCGTGGTCCTAATCACTGAAGTGTTTACTAGAAAGATAATCAATTAAACCTAATTTTTCATAACGATTTAACCAGACCTTTTATAAATATTTATTAGGGCTGCATCCCTGCCCTTTCTGGCCCCATCACATACCAGTAACATTTGGGTCATGTTCTCGGCGTTTTCCAAGGAAACCGTTCTTCCTGTCCTCAGTCCCACTCCTGATGAGTCCAGCTGGTGAACGTGCCCACCTGATGTTCTTTCCTTCTGCTATACTGTCCTGATGAAGCAGCTCGACATTTCTTATGAACCATTCCATAGCTCCTCATATTCCCTGTCGTTTTAGAAAGTTTCATGGCATCTTTCAAAAATTGAGACAATCATGTAAAGGTTTTAAAGATACTCTGCCTTTTGAGTTTATCAATCTTTTGTCTATTTCCCATCCCCTCCAACATATGGAGAATGCAGAGGGTAAAACAACACAAGGAAACACATGCCAGTCTTGACAGAACCAACAATCGCCAGGGCCAATTACCTTACAACGTTAGACTTTAATTTTACCCGACTTGGAAGTGATTATCCCTGCAGAAGAGAGCAGTCCATTTGAGAAGTGATTCCCAGAGAAGACAGGTTAGATTCCAAGCTGTCTTGATGGAACTCCCCTACAAATAGCCCCCGTCTTAAGTTTTCTTGACCAAGAGTGCTACGCTGTGTGATTCGTAAACAGGCATCAATCATCTTCTGCTTCATCCTTGTTCTCTGGACCACTCCAGCCCTAAGTAATCATCAGTCTACTCTTCAGCTCATCAATAATTAAAAATTCCTTTCAAAGTACGTATGTAGAAAAGGCAATGATTATATACAAATCAAAGCAGAACTGCCCCTTCAATGTCACTCTGATTACACATTCCTCCTTGGGAGAACAAGGGAGAAGGAGAGAAAGAGGATGATTGCTATCCGTAAAAGGCAACATACAGTTCAAGCATCAATCCAAGGAAGCCGAAACCCAAAATTTAAAGAATTGATTAAAAAGGAGGTAACTGTTTCAAATGAATTTTTTCACTCTCTAAAGTGATGAGCCACGCATTTTCTTCGTCAATGCATTTTTCAATGCGCATTTATTTATATTTGAAAATTAAATCCTCAGAAAGAGAGACTTAACATTATAGATTGCTCCAACCACCTATCCTAGGATTAAATTCACTCTACAGCTTTCCCAACCCTTGCCCCTGACATACACACACCAAGGGGATTGCCATTGTCTGTGATATATTTTATTATTTCTCATGCAGTGTATTACTTAAAAGATCAGTGCCTCTTTGAAAATTTTGATGCTTAGAAATATCTTCCTTATAAATAGCTTAAATTTGCACATGCACAATCCACATATTAGTCTTATTTCCGTTTCTGCATGAACATAAAACAATTTTGAGAAATTCAAGCATGCTCTTATGAATATTCTCAGGCAAATAGGAAAATAAATAGCAAATTTTATGCTGGGGCAGGGAAAGGTGTTAAATGGATGAGAGAGGAAAATGAGTAAGTGGGCGATAGACTTGAGTGTTCATTGGAAAACCTACAGCAAATGAGTAATTACTTTTTCGTGGTGTTGTGAAGCAAAAGGTAAGACTTTGACAGTTTTTCTTAATAAAGTGAAGTTAAGAGGATTTAAATATTCTAGTTAGTATGCACCAATCATTGTTAAGTGATTTACATATGCTAACTCATTCAGACTTCACAATGATGCTACAAGGTAGCGCTATCCTTCCCTTTTACAGATCAGGGAAAAGAGATCCGTAGATGTCAATTTTCCCAAGGTTATACAGCAGGTGAGTAACAAGGCAGTCTGAAGCCAGGGCACTCTTCCTTAAAGGCCATGGTTTTAATTACTGTGAGTTGATAAGATTGACTAATTGAGGCAGAAGTTACTGCACTCTCCTGCCAGCTATGAATCCGTGGAGGTGAGGAGAGATTCTTTATTTTATTTTATTTTATTTTTTTAAGATTTATTTATTTATTTATGCCCCCCTTGCTGCTTGTGCTTGCTGTGTCCATTCGCTGTGTGTTTTCTCCGTGTCTGCTTATCTCCCCCTTGCTGTGAGGTCCTGCTGCATCAGCCCACCGCGCCGCGTGGGCTGGCCTGCCCTCACAAGGGGGCCCCGGGAAGCGAACCCGGGGCCTCCCATATGGTAAACGGGAGCTCTAGCGATTGAGCCACACCCGCTACCCGTGGGAGAGATTCTTTACACACTTTAGCTGCACTCTGGAAATCTAGAGACAGCCGTGTTAAAGAATCCTAAGGTCAAACGCCTTAGAAGATTAAACTGAGATTAGCTCACAATTAGGAAAGTGGTATAATGTATTGTCTAAAGCAGGGCATTTTTGAGAGCAAACAGGGTATATTGAACATTAGATTAGAACAAAAGCACAAATAACTTTTCATAGCAAGCCAGGAAAAATGAATATAAAACATTTTCTGATAATTTATATACTATGGAACAAGACCCCTTCAAATTTATCAAAGTTTAAATGTCAAGAAAAATTAGGATTAAAGGGCAGATGTCTTTTCCATTGATGCGGATTCTTTCTTCTCTATAATTTATCTTCTGTGAAACGGTAATATTTACCTTACGTCAGCCCATCCATTACAAGAAAAGGGCATATCATCACTGAAACACAGTAGGTTGGAAAATACTGTGAAATGTCCTTGTGCTCATGAAGACCGGTGATTTTTCTCTAAGCTGGTTTAGACATTTCCATGGCTGTACCAGTGGGTCGTTTATCTTCTCGTTTGGATATCCATCCACCTATTTGTTCACATCAACTTTCAGTTTTGTCTCCTGCTAGAGTCACAGGAACCATGCTTTGCCAAGCACAGTTTCCACCATTATATAAAATCCTCTCAGGTTTTTTTCCTAGCCATAGCCATCAAATAACAGAAATATTATTAAAATCATCTGATAGTCCTTTTTCAGTGTCTCATTTTTAGCATAATAGAAAGGATGTTCAAGATGGGTTTCCTTATTTTAGATGATTCATAAAAATGAACAATTAAGGGAAATTTAGAATGATTAGAGTACATATTGAATGTTAAGGAAAAATCATTGCCTTCTCATATTTCCCTTGTTAAGATGGTCAGAAATTGATTCTTCTTTGATCATCAGGTGATTCTTATAGTTTCATGTTCTTTCTACATTTGATTCTTTTAATTTAGGATAGTTTATGTTTTAAAATTACGTCTTTCAGCCCTGCACACTTTTGAAAGAGAAAGATGAAGTCCACAGGGGAAGCTAAAATCCATAGGATCAAAAGGTATTCAAGGGGGCCCCATTTAGAAAATAACATTGCCTTTTTCTCCTTAGTGTATGCAGAAGACTGATATGAAGGATAGACTCCTTATAGGGACAAGAAACATTTCTAACCAGACATTCTGGAAACACATCCTTTGTTAGATACATGATATGCAAATGTTTTCTTCCAGTCCAAAGCTTGTAGCTTGTCTTTCCATTCTCTGAACAGTGTGTTTCACAGAAAAATAAGACATTTTTAATCTTGATGTCGTCCAATATATCAGTGTTTCCTTTTATGGACTAAGCTTTCTGCGCAATGTCTAAGAACTCATCTCCTATGTTTCATTCTAAATGTTTTATACTTTTATACCAGGGGATTCCAACACCATGTGCTGAAAAGATCATCCTTTATCCACAAATTGCTTTTGCAACTTTCTCAAATGTCAGTTGACCGTATCTGTGGGGGTGTATTCCTGGGCTCTCTATTCTTTTCCAGTGGTCTATGGCAGGATCCCTCTGTCAACACCACACTATCTTGATTACTGTAGTTTCACAGAGTCTTTAAATCTAAGGTGATTCCTCCAAAATTATGTCTTTTTTCAAAATTGCTTTAGCTATTTTAACATCTTTGCCTTCTTTATATATTTAGAATCAGTTTATCTATATCTGAAAATAAAAATCCTGCTGGAATTTTGGTTGAAATTATACTATAGTTCAATTTGGAGAGTACTGACATCTTTTCTATATTGAGACTTCCGATCCAAGTTCATGATGTGTATCTCCATTTATTTCGTTCTTTCACTTCCTTCATTAATGTTTTACAGTGTTCACCATATAAGTCCTGTACCTATTTTTTATTTATGCCTAAATATTTTACTTTCTTGGAGCTATTAAAATGACCTTTTCTTTTAGTACGTTTCCATTTTTATATGGCTTGTATTTTATTTTTGTGATAACCTTGTATCCTGTAAACTTGATAAACTCATTTATTAGTAAGAAGGTTTTGAGGTTGTTTTTGTAGACACCTTGGGATTTTCTATGAAGATAATCATGTGTTTTGTGTGGATAAGGACAGTTTCTATTTTTTTCTTCCAATCTGTATAATTTTTTTCTAATATTATTAGTCTAACAAGAATTCTAGCACAGTATTGAATAGGTAAGAGTGGGCATTCTTGCATTCTTCTTGATATTAGGAGGAATGGGGGAACACACACATTTCTAACCCACTGAAAAAACAATTAGCCATAGGTTTTTTGTAGGTGCCCTTTATCAAGTTGTGGAAGTTCCTTTCTTTCCCAGTTTGCTGAAAGATTTTGTTATGAATGGATGTTGTATTTTGCCAAATTATTTTTCATCAATTGATATAACCATGTATTTTTTCCTTTAGATTGTCAGTATGTTGGATTTAATTGATTGTTTTTTGAGTAATATACCAGCCTGAATTCCCAGGATAAATATCACTTAGTGGCAGTGTACTGTTCTTTTTAAATAATTCCAGATTCAGTAATCCAATATTTTGTCGAGGATTTTGGCATTATTGTTTATGAAGGATATGGGTCTATGATTTCTTGCAATTTCTTTGTCTAGATTTAGTATCAGGTAACACTGGCCTCATACAATTTGGTGGGTTGTGTTCCCTCCACTTTCACTTTCCATAAAAGATTTGTAGAATTAGATGTTATCCTTTAACTGTATAATAGGCACCAACATTGAAACTATCTGGTCCTAGTGATTTCTTTTTCAGAATGTCTTGAAATGCAAATTCAATTTCTTTAAAAGTTATCTACTTCATTTAGGGTGACAGGTGAATTTTGGTAGTTTGTAGTTTTTAAGTTCATTTAATCTAAGTTGTCAAACATGTATTTGTAGAGATGTGCATAGTAATCCCTTATTATCCTCCTACTGTCTTCTGGGTCTCTAATGATATTTCCCTCTCATCCCTGATAGCGGTAATTCATGTGTAATTTATTTTTTATTCTTTTTCAGTCTTGCTGAAAGATCAATCATATTGATCATTTAAAAGAATCAGCTTTTGGTTTCATTGATCTTATTCATAGTCTGGGAGTGTTAAGAGTCCTCTTTTCCAGTCCTAAGCCAGAGAGGCACTTCTTCTTCTGGAGACAGTGTTCACAGCTGAGTTTCCAGCTGCACTGAGTAAGGTGGGGACACTAGAGAAAGAGAAAAACATGGGAAACATCTCTAACTCAGGGGTACTTCAAATTCTGATATAGGGCTCAATCTGCTCGCTGCTCTTTACTTTTCGAAATTCAGGTAGGTTCTTGTTGTATTCTTTCTCTATTTCATAGTTGTATCCAGTGGGAGTGAAAATGTGAAGCACACTTTCTCCACTTGGTGTGGAACTAGAGCACGTCAGTAGGTATTTAGTATCTATTTTCTGTTGTAAACTCTAAGCTCCATACCTACTGCTATGCAGTATGGCGAATCCCACCAGGAGCTTTATATCACTGGATGTCTGTTGGCATCGCGTTGTAACAATCATTGGAGATAAAATCCTAGGAAAAGGGGTCTAAAGTGCTCAACTTCAGTTCTTCAGGTACTGTTGAAATGACTTCTATTGCATGTGCTTACTTTCTGTCCACACTCATTTATATTTTGGTTTGTGAAGTAAAGTACCTTTCTATTCTTTTTATTTTGATATAAATTCAAATTTCAAGAAAACTTTCAATGATAATATAAAGAACTCTCAAATGCCATTTTCCTCAGTTCACCAAATGTTAACCTTTTGTTCCATTTACTTTATCTCTTTCTCTCTGTCCTTAGCACTGGAATCAATCATTTCTCCAAAGAACCAAGGATTCTTATAGCAGGAAATGTTATCTAGAAACCAAGACAAGGGTGCAAGGTGTACTTATTTTACTGAAGCTACACTGATTCTAAACCTTTTTATCAGAGAAAGGCAAAATTACAATACTCACAGACATAGATACATATATACACATATAC
This sequence comes from Cabassous unicinctus, assembly GCA_029593785.1. Taxonomy (NCBI): domain Eukaryota; kingdom Metazoa; phylum Chordata; class Mammalia; order Cingulata; family Chlamyphoridae; genus Cabassous; species Cabassous unicinctus. The sequence continues at coordinate 27,472 of JAQZBX010016547.1, read as the reverse complement.
CTATATATCTGCATATCTATCAACCCAAAACCACGAGTTCATGCTCAATCCTACACAACACAATTTCAACCTAACACCATAGAATTAATTCTAGGCTTTTATCTTTTCATGCTTTTTCAATCATGAGACTCTCAATAAATTAATCATTTGCTCAATCCTACATTACATGAAAATAACATCAGAATTTATAATTCATACTACTCTGAAAAACAAACTATGCACAAGGCCTTACAAATATGTTAACATTTTTCTTTAGCCTGAAGGTCTTTTGGTTAGATCTTGCATCAGTTCTTTCATCACTTGTATGCCATTGGTATTCAAATGAAATTCAGTTAGGCCCATTTGTTTCTCTTTGTATTCCGTTTTGTTTCTTTTTTTTTTTTTTTCATTCTTCTTGTTTTACTTTTGTTTTTAGTCTTTTCATATTTTGTAGTTTTTCTTCGTGTATCTAAAATATTAACATGGTTCCAATGTCCAAGCTCTATAAAAATATATATTCAGAGAAGTACTCTTTATCTTGTCCACCTGTTCCCATCCATCCCCTGCAGGTAAATAATCTCAGTAGTTTGTGTTTATCTTTCTTGTATTTCTTTTTGTAGAGACAGGCAGATACATGTACATTTCCTTAATTCCTCTTCTTTCTTATAGAAAAGTCAGTGTGCCTTCCCCATGCTCTCTCTTTCTCTCTCTCCTCTCCCTCCCTCTCTCTCCTCTCTCTCACTCTATTTATATGCACACATATATATATAAGTAACAAACAAAAGCAGCCTACCCCTTAGTAGTCACCTCTCAATCTATCCTTCCCATGCCACACATGACTGCTGATCTAGTTTCATTGCTTTCATTTATTTGTATTTACATTTTATAAATAGAGTTTAACTATATGTAGTACCTTTTGTCTAGTTTTTCACATAGCATACTTCTTTTATTTTAACCAATAATGGAAGATTATTAATATATTACTATACACTACTGTTCACAGTTTTCTTTGGCTGTATTTTTGCCCAAATATTAAACTGATATAATACAAATATTATATATATATATATATATATAGCCCAAATATCAAACTATATATTACATTTAGCTATTTGAACCATTTAGAGAAGAATTATTCAACTTTGAGACAGGGTACGTCCTTGCGGTTGGGTCAGCCTTGTGCATGGCAGGCCTCTGCCTTCTAGATGCCAGTTATGACAAACGAAAATGTCTCCAGATGTTGCCAAATAGCCCAAGGAAGTTGGGGGGCAAAATGGCAGTGATTGAAAAACACTGATTTCGAGTATATACTTGTGCACACATTGTGAATCTAATTTTAACGTTTTTTTCAAATGGCTATCCAGGTGTCCCAACACCATTTATTGAAAAGTCCATATTTGTTCCAATTATTTGAGATGTCTATTTTATAATGTATTAAATTTCCATTTGTACTTGGATCTATTTCTAGACTCCTTCGTCTATTCTATATGTATGTGTGTCTATTAAGAGATTAATACCATCCAGTTTTGATTATAGAAATGCTATACTAAGTTTAAATATGTAGGAGGCAAGTCCTCCCTCATAATTTATCTTCCTCAAAGCTCTTTAGCTATTTTTTTTCTTATTGTATTGATGTATGTAGTTCCATATGAAATTTTATTAGGTTTTGCATAAGTATTATGTTAAATTTCTAAATTAACTTAAAGAGAACTTACATGAAAAATTAGAATAGCTTACCAAAAATGGAAATGTGAAAATAAATGCATTGAAAACCAATGTTATTAAGTTTAAATACAATAAATAATGCTAAAGGTATCATAAACCAACAAAATACAAGATATAATAAATTAATTGACCAAAAACTACACGCTTGAAAATAAGTTCTTCAGGTAGAAGAATATAATGATTTTTATCAATCAACAAAAAGGGACTTTAGATTTAAGAAGAAAAATTTCAACCTCAATAAGATATTTTAAATCAAGCAATAGTGAAAAATCCCATACTTTATGAGTACATTTTCCTATAGATTAATATATGTATAACTATATATTCTGGTAAAAAAAGAAAAAAAAAATCCTAACCAAAATTATAAAGTGATTCTCACCATAATTTGATTTCAATAGAAGAGCTAAAGAACTCTCCAGTATGTATTCTGCAGGATCAAGTTATTTGGCAATGTCTGCAAAATGATGAAAAAACTATCCAATATTGCTTGTGCCTGCTAAGGAAAATGCTTTTTATGATATTTATATCAAACCTTTCAATGCTTGCTTCATAAACCGGAAACCACCAATTTGCAATGTCTGTGCCGCTACTTAAATAATGTGACATTTCCAAGAATAACGCTGTAATCCCCAGCATAAACCCATTGTTGTTTGTGTTTGAGCACCATCTTTTCCAGAAGGCTGACACAGAGTCAATCAAGTGTTAGCTGCCCATTACTTGATGGACAGTCTGAGAAGTGTTATTAAGTACTTCTTATCAACAGATCGTCATAAAGCAGCAACGGCTTTACATGTATACAAACTCCCCAGGTTTTGCTTTAGATGCGACAGTCTAAGGGAAGAAATGACTTATTGAGCCAGTGAGAATTTTGACATCATCTCTTTGTAACAGACTAAGTCACTCTAGTTTATGTTATTTTTTGTCATGAAGTCGATAAGTGTAGAATTGTCTACTTCCATTGTATAATTTGCTCGCTGCAATGATGTCTTCATAGGTTGTTTTTTTTTAGTTCAAATCTGATAAAAAAGATTAAATGAGTTAACCATATCAGTGTATTTATCTTTTTTTTTTAGTGGGGCATATTGACTATGTTACATTTGAAGTAAAAATTGCTGTTTTTCATTTTTGGTGATATCCATAGCTCCACAACCACCTGTGCTATATGAAAGAGGCACAAAATCAATCACTTTGTAAGCATTGACCTTTATCACTTTCACCACTAAAAGTAGAATAAATGCCTTGTCAATTATTTCACTAACTCCGTCTTATTCAATAAATGAGATTTCCATGGCTTTGGCATTTTGAACCTCTGTCAATCTTCAAGTAAGTTTATGAGATCCACCCACTTTGCTCTGAGTAGTCAATAAATTTTGCATATTACTTTTTATGAGTTTCCAAAGAGCATTTGGTGTTGGTTTGTTTTGTTCCAGAATACACATTTCCATACATTTGCACACAAGTGATAGGTTTATTTCCATTACTCATTCCTTGAATGTAAGTATTAGATAAGTCATATCATATTACCTGATTTTTTGTTGACTTTATTCCTGGAAATTTTACAACAATAATCAATATTTAGGTAATCATTAACCACTACACGCCTTTGTTTATATGGAGACCCAGGACTCATTTTATTAGAGTCACTTCGGGAAGTCATATTATCAATAGAAGATTCCCTGGTATTTAAAAATGCAGTTTTCAAATACTGACTCATAGAGGGTTCAACGGAATTAGGAAGGCAGGAAGGAAAGAGGAAAGAAAGAAAGAAGAAAAGAGGAGAGGGGATATTAAAAAACACAGGACTGATTCTAATTCACATATACATATACATATTACATATACATATTTTGGCCACTAAACCATTGCTAAATTCCATAAGTAAATTGTTGGTGCCTGGTAGAAAAGAATAAAGCAAAATTGTGTAAAATATTATTGTTTATGAGTGCATACAAATAACCCATATCATTCTTTTCAGACACACTTCCTAATAATGACAGTAGAGATTTCAGTGACTGAAGGTGTGTAAACTGAGGTTCAGATATCTTAAATAATTTTGTTAGAATTCACACAGCTAGAGAGTGACAGAATTGCTTTTAATTCAGACTTGACTTCACAGACAGTCTTGCCTCTTAATTCCTTTAAAGATCATTCCTTATTTCTAATGAAGTAAGGTGGTTAATTAACAATTAAATGCATATTAATATAAATAATAAATAATTTTTAAAAATGTTTGAATGTCTTCCAGAAAAGCATACAGTTCTCAAGAAGAAAAGAAGTTGTTCTAATAACTACCAGATAAGAAAATGTCTTTTCAGGTCATTTAAAACAAAAAACAAACTAATATCAAGCTAAACCTTAAGGTTAGTTTGTAAGTAACATAGGCCCATGTGTTTAAGAAAAACAAACACAACACTGTGCACAAACTCTTTATGGCAATGACAGTATTTGAGGCTTTTCCCTAGCTGCCTTTCCCTTTTATTTTATTTCATTTTTTAAATTTCTCCCTAAGAAAAAGCTGGAAGTACAAAACTCCCTTTGGTATTGACAGAGTCTGTTGAGAAAAGATAAAATTAAGGCGAATTATGTGGAGTGAGCAGAATATTAGCTGGAGGCTGCTGCTAAATCTGGGATTCAGAGCTCCAGCTACCGGGGAGACTTCCATGAGTTTCCTTGCATCCTGGGGAGTCGAGAGGATGCTCCGTCTTACAATCACATCCTAACGACTGTCCTCCTAGGCTAGTCGTCGCCTGTGTTTTCCTAATTTCCCATCTCATCTTTTGCTCATTTTCTTCTGCCTCTGACACCTGTCGTGTTATAGGGATCCACCTCGGATGTTTGTTTATCTTCTACAAGTTTTATTTCTCTGTGAAGGTTGCCATTGAATTGTAGAAACACAGACAAAGGCCATTAAATTCTCAATGTAAGTGTGTAACTGGCCCTGCAGTACAAGACTCCAAAGCCAGCGACTGGCGATTTCATTCTACTCAGTCTAGTGTGGGGAAATATAAAATAAAACATGATTTTATGTTGTGGGGACCCAGAAGTATTGCATGTGATTTGATTAAAACAGCTGTGATCCTCTTTATGCATTCTCTCACCCGTCAAAATTGCTCAGTTCCTTCAAGCTTAGCTTCATGACCCACGTCTAATGGAAGACGCATTCTTATTTAAATTCACATCGATTTTTTCCTTGTAAGAAACATGATGTGCAAACACACTTATTCACAGACATTTTACCTAATATATCATGGAACTATATATAAAATAAACAGAAAAGAAAATAAATAAGAGAAAATGATTTTTTTTTTTATTTTACAGGATTTTTTTCTTCTGATGCACAGTAATATAGAATTTTCCAGAGTTACAAACAGTGCAGAGCTGCTGCTGTGTCCCACCATGTTCCAGGAACCCTCATATCCACCCATTTCCTATGGTGCCGTTCTTTGTGTTTTTTTCACGACCAGCTCTGTTTATGTCCATCACCGTATTCCCCTCACCAACGCAGTACTAGGAGCTCAAGAGTGGGAGTAAAATAAATACCTTTTGAATCAATAACTACAAGAACTTCTAATGACTTTGCAATATCCTGGGAAGTCCTGCACCATAACGCACCTAACAATTCCACTGTTTCAGGCATGTTTTCTCTATTGCATAAATATTGATTGCATGTGTACAATTTAACGAGGATGCGATCACAAAACAGCTCTTCCCTTTTGCAGTTTCTACAGCGAGGCTCCTTGGTCCTCCTGGATGAGTTCCCTGGTCCCTGGGTACCACCATTTTCCACCTCCCCTCACTCAGGTCTGATTCAACCTGGAAGTTTGAGAAGGAAAGAGACATCAGGGAAGGCCAGCCGCCATCTTACTTCCTAGGCACAATTGTAATTTGCTATTGGATTTCTCTGGCTATGGAGGAGGTTTAAAGTCCTTGAGCACGGAGGCCGCTCTGAGGGATTCCTGCAGGCACCCTCGCAGGCCTTGCTGCCTATCGCTCCTTGTCTCCCACATGCCTCTCCTTCAGCAGACTGCCCATGGCCTGTCCGCAACGAGAGTGAAGCTGACATTTCGTCTTCAGTCTCTGGGCTGCTGAGCTTGTAGTGCAGGAATCCCTCTTGTATGGGCACTCATGAATGGACCACTGCAAAAATTCTCATGTCAGATTGCCAGCTTTAGGGAAAAAAAATACAGGATGCTCAGTCAAATTTGAATGTCCTATGGACAATGAAATCTTTTTTTCCTCTACTCATTTCCCAAATGGGAAACTTGGGAAATTCAAATTTAATTGGGTGTCCCGTATTTTATCTGGCAACTCTAGTTCCACCTCTGGACCTGAAATGCTGAAACGTTGTGGGTAGGAGTCCAGTTACTTCCCAGAGTCAACCCATGTCTGCTGCCACAGGCTTCCTGCAACCACCTCTCACCGGAGACTTTTCTTCTCAGACAACTGCCCGTGACTGTCACTCCCCAGGGAAGACCTCTCAGGCTCTCCAAGCTCCCTGAAGACTGAGCGTGAGTTGAGGGAAAATTACCCTGCACTCTCTAGGCCTCTTGCAGGGGATGCTGGAAAGCCTCTCTTCACTTCCAGCACTCGTCAAGGCAACTGTGGAGCTAAGAGTCATAGTTGACCACCTCCTCTCCAAGTCCTGCTTAGTTGGCCCAGCCTCTGACCTCTTATTGTATGTTCTTAGCTTTGTTCTGGCCTCAGCTTCAGCTGAAAGAGACCAGGTTCTATTGTTAAGATCCTGTGGCATGCATGCAGTTGCTTCCCACATTTGTATCACCTCTTAGGGTAGAATTTCAATGGCATGATTGTATGAATATGCATGAGCATTTTTGTGACTCATAAAACTCTCAGCTCTATCTCACTTTACTATCCTTGTTTTTCTCAACTCTCACAGCTGGGCTGCTTGATAAGTCCCACCAGTAGAATCAAAGCTGTGTAAGGTAGCCTTGGCACCTGTGCATTTTATAAGTTCAGCTATGTGAGACGACTCACCACCCTCTATAGAGAATATTCGTGGAAGGCTTTTATGTACAGGCAAAGAAGATGGTACAGCAAGAACGTAAGTAGTCACCCCTTGGGGTTCCAAGAGATACCCCAGGGTCCTAAACACACACACACATGCAGCCTCTGGATTGAACCACCAGGGTCTGTGTGAGGAATCTCAGCTTGAAGGCAGAGTTGCCTTGGGGTTTTATGCCCCTCCGTTCGTATAGTCGAGCCAGGCTGTCTGTCTGATCAATGCCAGATCAAAATCATCCACAAACCTACTGCTCCTGGGTGTTGCCAGGGAATTGCTGGAGTTTAAACAGCACATCAAAAGGCCCACTTCCCTTGTCATGTCGAGTATTAGACAAGACACCCAGGTATCCCCAGAGATAGATTTAGAGTTCTTCCAAGTCAAGCTATAAGTCAATTTTATCTTGCGCACGTCTCAAGGCTCAATTAGCAATGAGTTTGCATCTTCAAGCCTGCATTCCTCGTCTATTTGAAGTAAAGCCTGCTGTACATGTTTTCAAGTCTTCTTTGAGCATCAGGTATTACCTAGGAAATCTCTAGAATGTCAGCTTCCCCTCCTTACCTCACCATTCCTTGGCCCCCCATCAAGGTTTATTATAAAGCCTGGGCCTGATGAAAACCTTGCCTAATATATTCTTCCTTTGCCTCAAATTCTCAAAGCTGTACCCTCTTATGCCTCTTCCTGGATTTATCAGTGTCTATTTCAAGCCTCACAAGAGACCACTTTTTAGCCATGTTAGAGTTGTGATTGAACTACCTTACATGTAGTACGTCTACTATTCAGAAGTGGTGAGGAGTAGCTGAGGAATAAAGTTTCTTTGATAAGGAATTCACATCACTAATGTATAACATTTTCAGTAGTGAAACATTTGACTTTTTTATAATTATGATTATAAACACAATTTTTAAAAATATTTGAAATGTCTTAAAAATGAATGTATATGCATAATCATGATAAAGAGAAGAACAAAGAACCAAATTCTGTATTTCTCAGCATTAGCAGGGTCATCATAATTTATTATAAATTTGACTTTCACTTTTCTTTCAACCAAAGTGAAAAAGGGAAATCTGTTAATTGGCATAGTTCTCATTTCAGCAACAAAGTAATACATTAATTCACCAGACAAACAAAAGTCTTTCTACCATTAAATGTTAGAATTGACTCACACCTCACATTGAACTTTACACAGAAGTTACCTAATATAATATCCTCAAAGATATAGTTACAAAGGACACAGCAGCCCATTGTGGTGGGCTGCTTTATGAGCAATTCTTGATGAAATTGAAAGGTGTATCTGTAAAGTGTAACTCAGTGAAGGCTATTCTATGGGAAAATAGCCAAAGTTATGGCTTTCCAATGGTTTAACTTAATTAAAAAATAAAATTTAGTACATTGGTTAGAAGATAGATTGAAAATTGATTAGACTATCTTTCCTAAATAACACTAATGTCTGCTAGGTACATAAATATTTTATGTACATTTTTTAACAGAGTGATGAGCACACAACATGGCCTTTTCTGTACCATCCTGCTCCATCACTGAGAATGCATCCCAGAAATTTGGATTTATGTGTGTCTGTGTACATATATATGCATACACACATACACATAGACACACATAAACATCTATGCACACTCAATTTGCATGACTTTCAAGTTATATGTCTCTGTTTCACAAAATACTACATGCCAAAATATAATAAAGCACTGCAAGAGATATCACACGGCATTTATCATGGTCTAGTATAAACAATGATCACATTATGAGACCTGCTGTAGAAGTGGCATGTAAACAGTATCCTGGCAACACAGAGGGAAAGAGGCAATAAAATAAACTAGAACAGGCAGTAATGTTTCATGGGGCACATGACACTTGAATAGGATCCTCAAGAGTAAGCGTTGGTTGGTTCAGCAATGGAAGAATGTCTTCCCATCAAAGTAAACCGTCTGTGAGACAAAAGATGCTTTAGAAACAGAACACTGAACAGAGAGCAGCTTCCATCCCAGCAGCTGGGATGCACATGGTGGAATGTACCAGGAGATGTGGCTTGAGCTAAAGAGTCAACTATCTGTCCGCTGGACTAATGGGATTTTGTCAAGGCCTTTTGGTATTTGGTTTTGTTTTGCTTTGTGTTCAAAGAATAGGAAAGACATGGCTGATCATAGAGTTTAGAAAAAGAATTGGCAGCAATGTGGACCTGGGATAAAGCTGACAAACCATGAAAGAAGTCCAATCAGGCACTCATGTTGCATCCATAAAAATGTTTACACAGTCACTCCTATTTCTCTGCTGTCAAGCTTTGTTTTCTTAGGTAAGTTTCTTTTCTTTCCTGTTGCTTCTGGCAATTAGCTCTCTTACTGCTTCAGGCAAAACCTATTCTTTAATCATCTGCCATTTCTAAGAGAGTTCATCTTCCCCCTTTTTGTTCATTTGTTTTCCCTTGTTCATTTTCCCTTCCTTTGTTCCAGAACTTCTCAATGGTGGTTCCAGCAGGTTTTGACTTTAACAGCATTCGACAACCAATATTAGGGTTCAATTCATCTTGCAAACCAAAGTAGACCCATCATATTCATACCGTATCATTTATTTCATCCCACTGATGACCAAAGTCATATCTACTTTAATTTTGACATAATCCTAGCAGCAGCTACATGTAAATGCTAAAGAACAAATTGGAATTCTTTGTGTCAAATAGCTTCCTTTTCCATATTAAGAGAATGAGAGGCTAAGCATTGTTTCAGAAATTAACACTACTACTAAAAGGCAACTAAAACTGAAGCCTCCTGACCCTGCTTACTAACCTCTTTCTATTATAATCAAGTTTATTGGGTTTTCCAGGGCATTAAGGAGTCCAAGCATCTGAAACTTGGATAACTGGCTTTATTCATGTAATTTGGTTATGTCTAACAATTTCATATAGTTGAAGTCTTCCCTTGATTAAACATTTCTGGAAAACTACCTACAATGGTTGTCTATATGTATGTTATTGGAATGCCCAAAATGTAAATTATTCTCTTCTGATAACCATTTCTAACACTATCCTTAAAATTATTGGACACTACGTAGTCAGTCTGATTCATTAATTTCTTAACCTTTATTTAGCAGTTGGTATATGGAAGGCTACCAAAATAATAAACAATAACGTTTCCTTTGGCTCTTCCAACATTTTCAACATTTGGCAAAGGAGTGAATTGGAGAAGAGAGTTATTTTATGCATTTTTTGTGGAAACAATTGAAGGACACTGAATAGTTTTGCACAAAGGCTATCTAAAGGCTGCAGATCTTGTTGTGAGCATGATATTTACCCAGTGCTGCAGATGGTTTGAAATGATAGGCTTTTAGTTTATCATTTGGACTCACGAGGAGAGATGACGACTAAAGTTATTTTTGTATTAAAGTGCTTGCACGCATCAGTAAGTGAACAATTTGAACTTTAGAGCATATTGATTTTAAAATGCATGATGATCCATACATCAATGAATTAGACAATGAGAGCAATCTGTGTTCATGACAAACATTTAGCACTTGGAAGATAGTTATGTGAATAGAGGGTAAGAATAAGAATCACTTTAGAGTTAAATGGAAATAAAAGTCGCATCTTCATAAATTTTGGTTCAAAAAGTCTCTGATTTGAGGGAAGTTTTTAAAGTTACAGTCATCAGAACTCTGTTGAAGCTGGATTCGTCTCATCCAACTATTCACTAAAAAGCTTGAATCTGTCAGATTCTGCCATCCCCCACATTTGCTGTACCCTCTTGCTCCTGGTTTCAACAGTGCCAAAAACAAAATCTTTCTACAGAACTAAACACTTTTGGCATTTATCTGACAATTATCAGATCTACTATTTTCGCTAAGAGTGAGAATCCTTAAAGCAATCATCTAACCTTGCCCTTTGCATTAAACCAAGAACTGTGTCTAATACATTAGAATTTTACCATATATATGTATATATATACACATATATACACATATATGCCTTTTGTTGTATGATTGCACTATTCTTACTGTTTTGACAGAAATTCTTAGAACCAAATTGTGGAGAGGAACAGGCATGTGTACATGAGATCTTATTCAAAAATATTCTCTATTTTCAGCAATTTCAGTAGACTCTTAATTCTATTCTCAAAGATCAACACAGGCAAAAGAAAATCAAAAGAATTCAACAGTCCAGAGTTCTGGGAAGATGGTGTCAGAGTAGACAGCCAGGGTTCAACTCTCTCACAAAAACAACGGAGAAAGGGCTAAAAGCTGTCCAAGGGACTTGTTTTGGGGGTCAGCAGACCAGGACTGTGCTGCACAACCCCCAGGAAGGTGAGGGACAGAGAGATGAAGAATCTGAAACAACAAACTTGAGTTACCAAATCCCCGTGGTGCCTGCGAAGGTCTCCCATCCCCTACCCTCAAGACATTAATAAAACCCCTGGCTCCCTGCAGCCAACTAAGAGAGGAACAGACATCTTCCTCCCCTCCAGCTGTTAATAGGGAAGAGGGAAGGTGAGTCAGAGGACTTCTCTTCAGTGAATTCAGCCAGCAGTGCTCACTTTGAAACTCGACTCTGACCAGACTAGAAACACTGGAAAGTGGAAGTTGAAGGAAAACTTCCCAACCTTTATGAAAGACATAAACATCACTATCCGAGAAGGACAACACACCCCAAACAGAATAAATCCAAATAGACCTACCTTGAGACACTTACTATTCAGAATGACAGATATCAGAGATAATGAGAGGATTCTGAAAGCAAAGGAAAAGCAAAGCATCACATATAAGGGAACCTCAATGAGATTAAGTGCCAACCTTTCATCTTAAGCCATGGAAGAAAGAAGAATGTGGTATGATGTAGTTAAGGTACTGAAAGAGAAAAAGTGCCAGCCAAGAATTCTGTATCCAGCAAAATTATCCTTCAAAAATGAGGGTGAGTTCAAAGTCTTCAAAGACGGGCAAAAACTGGGAGAGTATGTTACCAAAAGACCAGAATTACAAGAGATACTAAAAGAAGTGTTGCAGTCTGAAAGGAAAAATACAAGGGTGAGACATTTGGAGAAGAGCAGAGAAATGAAGATTATTAGGAGGGTAAATTAAAAGGTAAAAAGACAAACAATAGTAAGATATGCCAACAGATAGCCAAAGGACAAAATGGCTGAAGTAAGTAATGCCTTTATAGTAATAACATTGAATGTGTTTGGTTTGAACTCCCCAATCAAAAGACGTAGCTGATAGAATGGATTAAAAACATATGAGCCCTTTATATGTTGTCTACAAGAGACCCACCTTAGATGTAAGGACACAACAAGGTTGAAAGTGAAAGATTGGAAAAAAATATTCCACACAAATAGTAACCAAAACAGAGCTGGAGGAGTGCTACTAATATCAGACAAAATAGATTTTAAATGCAAAACCATAGTGAAGGATGAAGAAGGTCATTATATATTAATAAAAGGGGAAATTCACCAAGAAGAAATAACTATACTAAATATTTGTGCACCTAACTTGGGTGTCCCAGATATATGAGGTACACACTGACAAAACTGAAGGGAGAAATAGATGTCTCTACAATAATAGTGGAGACTTCAATACACCACTCTCAGTATTGGGTAGAACATCTGGACAGAAGATAAATAAACAGAAAGCTTGAATAATATGGTAAACGAACTAGACCTAACACATCTAAAGAGCATTGAACCTCAAAACAGCAGGTTATACATTCTTTCCAAGTGCTCATGGATCCTTCTCCTAGATAGACCATTTGTTGGGTCACAAGACAGGTCTCAATAAATTTAAAAAATTAAAATTATACAAAACATGTTATTCATGATGGAATGAAGTTGGAAATTAATAATGGATAGAAAAAGGTAAACTTCATAAATATATGGGGATTAAACAACACACTCTTAAATAAAATTCAAAATCAAATTGCTGGCTCCTTTTAGCTCCAGATAAACGTTGAGCTTTTTATGTTGAATGGACACCACAAATTAAGTTCATTGTCAGGACTGGCTGGATTGTGGATGCTTTTGTCCTCAGAAAAAGGTCTGTGTTGACCAAAAGTTTTCCCTTGTAGCCTTGACATCTCATCTGTCCCTCTATTCAGATCAATGAGGTGTTTTCCAGGTAAGCAGGATCCCTTGGCTCGAAAGAACAGGAAGTTGGTTAGTAGGAAGCCACTGCGGGTAGAGGTCGAAGGACCTGGAGATTAGAGCAAGCCCCTTCACTCTAATTTCTTCCTATAATAGAGGGGTCTAGTTTAAAGAAAGTGGGAGCTAGTGGTGAACTCCACTTTCAGGGCTGGAAACCTGGAAGGGGTGGGCAGGAGCAAAAGGACTCATGCCTTCATCCATCCATCTCTCCAGACCTGCAGTCCTTCCCAGAGATATTATTAATCTGGAATTTATAGCCACCATCATACCCTAAATCAGTTTGCAAAGTCAAGAAAGGTCTGAGATTCCCACTATGGCATGCATTGATTTTGATCTAAAACCTCTAGCTAATGAGCCAATAAAAATAATATATTTGGCAATGAACAGACAACATTATCTCTATTTACTTGTTATAATAACAACCTAGAAATCATTGATAGCTAAAATTATTAGAACAAGAGCACAGAGGAATAAGAGTTCAGAAAAAAGACTAGTGATGAATGGTCTGAAACATAATCAATTATTTTAAATTTATGTATATCAGCAATAACTAATTAAAATACTGGGGTGAGAAAAATCAAATAATACCAGCAACAATTAATATTCAACATGTAAGTATTCAAAAAGAAATCAAAAGAGAACATATTTTAAAAGTACATGGTTTTAAGTCTACTTTAGTCCAGTATTCATTCCCCAATATTGAGAATTTTGGGGTGGTGATGCCCACTATCCTTCTAATTGAGAGGGAGCTTAGATCTCATGGGGCAGATGGATGGAACTATCTTGCTTGCAATTGCAGACACTTTCCCTTCCTTAGGATGGGTGTTGTCCAACATCATCTCCTTGTTAGTTGCCCTGGGTGAGTCCAATGAACTGAAGAGTAGGTGTTGCAACTCTGCTGAAATTCAGGGATCAACTGGCACATGGACAGATCAAAGATTTAAGTCTCTGGGACATATATTTATCAAGTATAGTGCTAATTATAGGTTCAAATAAAAGAGGCAGAAGAGCCATGATGTGGGAAAGTGTGGGAGGGGATGGGAGGCGGGCATATGGGAATCCCTTCTATTGTTTATGTAACATTTATGTAACCTAAATCTCCTTTAAAAATAAAATAAATTAATTTAAAAAGTACATGGTTTTCCTTTGAGGCATAAAGGAAAACTCAAATGATTTGGAATGGAAGTCAATATTATAATGATGACAATTCTTGGCAAAATAATTTTTAATTCAATGGAATCTTATCAGAATTCAAAATAGAATTGAGGATAGGATTTCACCAAATGGTTTTGCTGGGCAACAATCTTCCAGGGCCTTTCACATTTCTGAACCTCTTAGTCTTGTGAGCAGGGACACTAATGTTAAGCCAATGTCCCAGACTATCTTTTCAGTTATGTTTGTATAGTAAACTCCCTGAAGTTAAATATCAAATCTCCTTCCAAAGGAGAATCGGAACAAAAAACTGTGTATTTCTCCAGGGTGTATGTTTCAGGCAGGTTTATTGGCTGACCTTGATCAAGGATTTGGCCTATGGAACAGTCATCAAAGTTTTTGGTGAAAAATCTTAATTAAAATAATCTAGCATAATTAAAATCATACATAGTATGTTCTCTGACTATAATGTAATCAAATTAGAAATCGATACCAAAAAGGCAATAGGAAAACTTCTTAATGCTTGAACACTAAACAACAGACTTCTAAATAAGTCGTGAGTCAAAGAAAACGTCTTAAAGGGAATGAAAAATTCAGACTTCTTGAAATAAAACTACAGTAAATCAAAATATAAGAGCTGCAGTATAAGCAACGTGGAGGAGGAAATTTACAAGACCAAATGCTTACAAATCAATAATCTTAAATTCTTACTGCAAGAAACTAGAAAAAGGAGTAAAATAAATACAAAACAAGGAAAAGGAAGAAAATTATAAAAATAAGAGCAGAAATAAATGTAAAATGGGAAAAAAATAGGGACAATCCATGAAACAAAAAGCTCTCACTTCAAAAAAGAATCAATAAAATTGGCAAATAAGGTTAAAAAGTCAAAGAGAGACAAAGAGAAGAAATACGAAATATCACCACAGATCCTGCACCATTAAAAGGATAATAGGGGTACACTAAAAAGAAGCTTATGCTCATAAATATGAGAACTTAGAAGAAATGGACCAATTCCTCAAAAATCAGAAACTAGCAATATCCAAACTGTTTAGACAATCTAAACAGTTTTATAATTACTGAAGAAATTGAATTCATAATTAAAACCGTCTCAAAAAAAATTTCCAGGCCCAGATGGTTTAATTGGAGAGTTCTACCAACATTAAAAAGAGAATCAATGCCAACATTTTACAATCTTTTCCAGAAAATTGAAGAGGAGGGAAATACTTCCTAAACATTTTCTGTGACTAATATTACCAAGATAACAAAAGTAGACAAGGTCAATGCAAAAGAGAGAGAGGGGGAGAGAGAAACTACTGATCAAAATCTCTCATGAATTTAGAGGCAAAAGTCCTCAACAAAGTGTATGCAAATTGAATCTAAAAGTGTATAAAAAGAAGTATACCCCATGACCAAGTGGTGTCTATCACAAGAAAGTAAGGTTGTTTCAACATTTGAAAATCAGTGAATGTAATCTAACACATTAACAGGCTAATGCAGAAAAATTGCATGATGATATCAATTGATGCAGAAAAAGTGTTTGACGATATCAAATACACATTCATAATAAAAACTCTAAGCAAATAAGAATCAAAGGGAATGTCGTCTATTTGATAAAGAGCATCTACAAAAACCTAGAATGAATGTCATACATAGTAATGAAAGACTGAATGGAAACTACACTCATTAAGCAATAACTTCCCCTTTTCCTTCCCCATCCCTGCCCCTGGTAAACTGGGCATTTCTGTCTTATGAAATCTGCTTATTCTTGGTAGTTCATATAAGCAACATCATCCTTATAAACACACACACACAGTATCATTTACAATGGCCTCAAAGAAAATGAAACAATTTGCATTCTATAAGGTCACAGCTTTGAAGCCATCACACTGCCTGTGTGGCAGCCACCTGGATCCACCTGGACACACCTGGACACACCACCCTAAGACTTGGAAAACGGGAACCCATGCAAACACGAAGCTCGCACTGCTTCCTGATCTCCGAGTAATAAAGCTTTTTGTCTCTGAACTCGTCAGCTCGGATTCTCTTGCCATCTCCCAGCATCCTGGAAACCATGTCAGGCTAGCTTTAGCTTTCAACTAAGGGTAAGAGTTCAGACTCTGCACAGTTCTCGACAAGTTTGAAAGTCTAGAACATTCTTAAATTAAAGGTTAGCGATGTCGGCCCTTATCAGCACATTACAATCCCCTGGAGAGCTTTTAACTTATATCAACAACTAGACCCCACCCCTAACCAACTGAATCAAATCTCTGGAATAGGATTTTTAAAGCCCTCAGGTGACTATAATATACAGCCAAGGTGGGAGACATTTGTTTTGGCCAGTGGGTCTCAAAGCAGGGATTTCTGATCAGCAGTGGCAGCATCACCTGGGGAGGGGTTAGAGCTGTAACTGCTCTCCGTCCTAGACCTAAGGCATCAAAACTTGGGGGTAAACCCAGAAATATGCCTTAACAAAGCCTGCAGCTCATTCTCATTCCTGCTAGAGTTTGAGAATCAATGGTGTAGTCTAATGAGGGTAGATGTGTAGACTTGACATTGAATGCTGAGTTGAAACAATGCAGTGAATGCAGGTACAGCATTACTAAAATTAGCTATGTGCTTATTAATACATGAAATGTATCAGAAGGACATACGCTAGATGTTAACAGGAGACATCGCTCTGAATGGCAGAATTACCGACTGTATTAAACTCTGGCAGATAAATTCTTGAATACTAGTTACTGAGCGAGTAAATTATCCTTGAACTTTTCTTTTTAAAAATATTTTTCTCTAATCATGTTTTAAAGTGATAAAAATGAACTTTGAATATGTGCACATGTATGTGCTTTGTGTGATTGTTTAAAATAGAAATATCACCACCTCCGGGAAGCCTGCAGGCCAGGCTCTAAAGTTAGACTTCCTTGGTGATTACATATTACAATGTTAATTCCTTTTATTTTATTACAGATGACTGTGTTTTTAAAAATACTTTCTTTTCATGTCTTTCCTAAATAATTCTTGGTTACAAGTCTTATGTCTTTCTCATATAGACATCAACCTGTTCACCTAGTCCTGGACATGTGGCTTGCTTAAAAGACATTTTAAAAAACTAATCAATAGAAGAGACAGGATGATACAATTGATTAGATTGACCAGAATGTTCACTCCATGGAGTATTGAACAGGTAGACTTTTCAGGAGCAGAAGACAGGGGAGAACTCCTGGATTAGGAGACTTGAGCTAATGCACACACCTGTAAATGCCAGGATTATTAGTAGAACAAAGGTTATCAAAGGGGCTTGGCCCCAAGGTACAAGGAGAATGATAACTTGGTGCCAGACCTTCACAAGTGTATTGAATGATTTAATCTCTACAATAACCCTGACACCAATATTATTCTCTCCATTTTAAATAGGCAGGTACTCAGGCAAGAGAGGAGAAGTAGCTTGCTGAAGTTCACATAGAATGTATTAGAGTCAGGGTTCAGCCCTAGGCACTCTGTCTTCAGATAGGTTCTCTTCCTCATCACCCCAAACTATATTTACCAGTACTAATGGCTTGGAAGTTCTGAACACCTGGAATTCACAGGCTTGACAGATTCTCAGTGGCCCAGGAGAGCATTGGGCATGAAGTCAAGATCAACAAATAACATCCTCTCTAACCGCGTCATGAGAATTGCACAAGTGTGATACCTAGGTCTAAAAAGAGAAGAACTACAAGTTGTTAGGGTTCAGAGAAAGATATTTTAGGTGGCTAGAGCTAGAGAGGAGCTAATTTTCCAAGAGCCATCCTTTGAAATTTAGCTTGCAGTCTCAAATTTCAGCATGCATCAGAAACACCTGGAGGGTTTGGTAAAACGCAGGTTTCTGATTTAGAAAGTCAGAGTGGGCCCTGGAAATTTGCATTTCTAACAAGTTCTCTGGGGACACTGATGCTCCTGGCCTGGGACCAACACTTTGAAAACTACTACGTCAAGCCCTTCTTCCCCCAGATGCATTTAACAGTGAAAAGGACCTTCTTTAAAGCATTTGCGGAGAGAAGACCCAGTCAAAGCTGAAACCAAAATGGAAGTAGTACACATCAAGGATAGGTGACGTCTTTTGCAAGTTTGCAGCTCTGGCAGATCTGGGGCACCAGGTTAGTTCCATAATTCAACAAGAATTTTGATGTGATCAATTGGGGCACTGACGGGCTTCGGCGCAGAAACAAGGGCTCTGGAAAGAGGGATGGCTGTGTGTCGGGCCATGGTCACAAGGAGTTTGCCTTGGGTTTGTAAAGCAAAACTTTGCAAGTATAGATCATCTCACTGTCTTATAATTAAAGTCAATTAAATCAGTTCTCCTCAAATATTGTGATGATAATTGAGGAAAATAAAACCCATAATTGAATGTATCAACAAGTAGAAAAGAGACTTCCAGAAACTCCTGTACTCACATGTGCATCTTCAATAAGTTCACTATTTGAGAGTTACCTGTTTAATTATAACCTAAAATCACCCAATCCCCTAAAATAGAAATGCTTAATGTATTAAGTAAAAGATTCTTCAGCCAAGCATAGTAATGAATTAAGGGCCAATTTTATAGAGTACCAGGTAAAATGATGGCCTTAAATTCTAAACTTTTAGTGAGGTTAAATTCAGTTATGGAACTTAATCTTATCGCTATAAAATATGAATTTTTATATTTTTAATCTATAAAAGGCTAAAAATTTTTAATCTTTGAAAAGGCACATGAGGAGTAAATGAAAAGAAATCAGGCAGGTCCATACTGGTGCTTAAGAATTCCATGTGTTTACCTCGGTGGATTGTTTTCAATACTAGGAAATATTAAAAATATGATATGATATACTAATTCAGTAAAAATATGTGGACAATCCTGATAGTGATGCCTTGAAAAAATGGAATTTAAGTAAGACACAGTCTCTTTTCCCATGAAATGTCTCACTGGGAACCTGCCAGTCAACGGTCCTCCATTTCTATTTGAATGTGAGTAGGTGGATTTACACACTAAGGGATAAGGAGAGTTGTTCTGAAACTCATGAGAATAGCATCACTCTTTGAGGATGAGAATTCCACATCTGGTCCGCAGTGGAGAAGGTACTGTGTCCTGCAAAGCAGTGTGAGCAAAGCCGGGAGCACCCAGAAGGGATTGCACTTCCCAGCTAAAGGGAAGCCTGGAAGATGAGTGACGTTTATGCAACAATGAGAAGACAACCGATGCACCTATTTATGGGAGTGCATCCAAGGAGGAACAAGTCCTACATTCAGTCTCATGTAGGACAGAGAAGTACAAGGCACAGGATTCTGTTTTGGTATTTTGTTTGCTTTTGTTTCCTTCTTTATGTGATAGCTTAAAAATAGTCACAAATGAGATTGCAAGTAAAGACAAAGGTGCCAGTTGTGGCAAATCTATTTTATTAGCAAAGGTCTTTTTGGGCTACAAATCCTTTTTTATCAAGAATTAAAGCCCTCTAGATGTGTTAAAACAAAACAAATGGTGGTGGAGCGTCCCGCAGCCTGTGTCCCCGGGTGAGTGTGTGGAATGCAGCCTTCCTTCCCAATCTCTGGCCAACCCCCAATGCCTATCTGGCATCAAGAAAAAGATAAAAGGATGTTGCATTCAGCAACTGAGATCCATCGGGTTGTTTCTTACCAAAGCATAACAAAAACCATCCTGACAAATATACCAAACTTTGATTAATTAACATGCGATTTGTCAATATTTTGAAAAGCATCTTCCTCATGATAAAATTACTTTCCCTAAAACAGAACATCCTTTGTACAGATATGGAAACTTTCAAATGTGGGCAACAATTATGGGAGAAAATTGAGGTACATAACTCACTTAATTCTCATTACATTCTTATGAGAGAGAGGTTTTATTTTACAGATGAGGAAAGAGAGGTGCAGTAATATTAAGAGACTAATGAAAGTTTACTTGGCTAGTAATGGACAGAGTCATTATCACAACTCATGCTTAATTTTCACATTATTCACACTGCACCTCAGACAGAGGCACTCTAGAGGAAAAAGATTTCTAATTGGAGCTTTCTTATATCTAAATGTAGCCTTTTAAGCATAGAGGAGGGTTAGCTCCTCCTTGAATTTTCAAAATTTTAAATAGGATATAATTTAAAATTCTTCAAATACTTTAGAATTTTTCTTCAATAACCTTATAGGTATATATAAATATAAATACATATATTTAGTTTTTAGACACACTACACTTTAGGTTGAATGTTGAAATAAAAGAAAATTCTTTTTTCCTCTTTAGCATTTTGAATCTAACTCGTTCTGACTCTAAAACTGCTGATATTTGACTCTTTCCACTGTTTCTCTGTTTAGGAAGGTGCAATCACCCGGAACATGAGTGTTCGCTGCATCAGCTTTAGCCATTTGTTTGGGGGCAGATGTCTTGGTATCTGTAAATCTCACTTTCCCTTATTTGCATAACAAAGATGATATCTGTTTGAAAGGACTGTTGTCAGGATTAAAAATGTATTTTTCTTCTTTTTCTTAACAAAAGAAGCTACACTTTGCCTGTCATGACAAACAAGTAGACTGTTGAATTAGACTGTTTGAAGTGTGGAGAACAGAAGGGGCAGTTATTTTAAAGTCCATTACTGGGAATCACTCTTAGAACGTTACTTTGAAGACTCATTATCTGAACTGTATCAAGGTAGATTGGATAAAAGATACCATCTGACCTCTGTAGTTGGCACGCTGTACTCAATGCACATTATTCCCATGTAAGGGTAACACGTTTCCAACACACATTGACTATATATAGCGATCTAGGAATGATGAGGTATTTCATCCCCTTTGTGTATATTTTTAATAAATTTTCTTTAGGTGAACATGGGTAATCATATAGCTGTAGAAGATAGAGAAAGTGGTTTTATGAGATTGTAAAAACGATTTTTCCACTTAAAATATTTTAAAAAAAAACAAGTTTTGCCATGCACTAAAGTTTATAGTCATTTAAAAAGTTATTATATTTTGTAATTTTATTTTATTTATTTTTGTTTATTAAAGGTTTGTTTATTTATTTATTTCTCCCCCCCCTCGTTGTTTGTGCTCACTGTCTGCTCTCTGTGTCTGTTCATTGTGTGTGCTCTGTATCTGCTCATCTTCTTTTCATGAAGCACTGGGAACAAAACCCAGGACTTCCCATGTGGGAGGGATGCACCCAATCGCTTGAGCCATCCCCACTCCCTGTTTGTTGTATCTCTCATTGTGTTTCCTCATTGTGCCTCCTTGTTGCATCATCTAGTTGAATCAGCTCACCACGCCAGCCCGTCTCGTCAGTTCGCTGTCTTGCTCATCTTCTTTAGGAGGCACCAGGAACCCAACCCAGGACCTCCCATTTGGTAGGTGGGCACCCAACTGCTTGAGCCACATCCACTTCCTGGGATTTTAAATTAGTGTTCAAATGGTAGAGTTGAAAAACAAACAAAACACAACCATGAAACTATTTTTGGCATCAGAAGACACAGAAAGTCCTATCCTGGTCACTAACTGTGAGAACTTAGGCAAGATCTATTTTCTCTGTGTCTCAGAGACTGAGATAATCCTGTTTGGCCACTTCCTCACGTATGAGGAAAGGTCATATGTATAATGCATATCTAGATGCTTTGTCAGTTATAGACTGTTACACATGTATGTGTGGTTTTTTCCTTTCCAGACTCTGGAGTAATTATTTCATATTTTCCTCCACCAAGAAAAAAAAGTTATTAAAACACAGCTTATATGGAGTGTTAATGGAGTTTTTTTATTATTCATATTTGAGATCCAATTCTAAAACACAACTTTCATTTTCAGAGGACATTACATTAGCTGTTTTGGTTTGATAACTGCAGGATGACATCAAAGTTTAATACACTTTAAGGGCTAGCATTTGTTCTTGACTCTAAACGTTGGAAGTACTTGTATTTGAAAATTCTCCCTTCATCTTTTTACAGGTAATTGTCAAAAAATGACAGCTATGTCGTGGTATTTTTTAAGAAAGTGAGAAGAAATGATTGATTTTCATTTTCTGTATTTTATGGGGGTGATTATGACAAGAAAGTGTTTCTGAACAATGAGCATAAAGAGACAGGGAAAAGAAAGTTCTTTATTTATCTTAGGGTAGATAGAAAAATTACCTTCCTGTTAAGTACTTGTTCATAACTCTTATTATTATTCATGTATTGAACTTTTATTTCTAGGATGAAATTTAATGGAAGTTGCTTTTAAAAAAAATAATTCCCACACTCCACCTTTTTATATATTCTAATCCAAATCCTTTTTGTGAACGATAGATATGGATTTCTCACATTCAGATGGCTGCTTTTTGTGTTTAGGAGATTATATTTAAATAGGAAATTTTATCTGAGCTCTGAGCTAACAATACATATAAAAATAGCACTTTGGACTAGTTCTGAATTTAGAAAAAGCATATAATTGTGCTTCCATTTTCTTCCAGTATTATCCAAATTGCTGTATTAGACAAAGCAATAAATTTTAGTTGGAGCTGTTACATTTCAAAAAACCTAAAGAATTAAATTTAGAGAATGATGATGATACTCTGAAAACCGGACTTGAGAATCCATTCAGCTGTACAAGCATTCTTCAGAAAGATTCCTTGGCAAGCAAACTTCAGAACATTGGTTTACAATTCTCAGTCCAAACCCGATCCAAGGATTTCCATTGCAGAAAGGACATATGCATGAATAAAAAAGGTTTGAGTCTTTTGGTTTTTTACTGTGGTGTGTTGTGGCCAAGATACATTTTGGTATGGTATAAATCAAGAATGGTAAATCCTATTTTCCACTAAATTTCCTTTTTTGCAAAATAACCATTCATTTATTGCAACCACATTAGCATTCACTCTCTTTACCCCTCTTAGAGGGTAAAAATTCACAATTACACCATACCCTTTATTAGACAGAAAAACAGAATGAACAATCAAACAAACAAAAACTATGGATAGAGCTTACCAAGAATCTATCAGGCCCATGGAAACAAGAAACTCCAAAATGCAAATAGAGACTCTAATCAAACCATAAATAAGATTTGATAAAGGTCATTAATATATGACATAAAAGTAGGTCTAGCAGGTTTCCTAAAGAATTTTCATTTGCTGATTCTGTGAGTTAAAGCTTCTACATCTTCTATAAATCTGTCTTTATATTCCTCATTTTACTACTTTGCACTTTTTTTAAAAATGCTTTCAGAGTGGCTCTCTACACTGCAGGATCTCCGACAATGCTAGGGGATTGTTAGATTTGAGTTAGGGGACATGAGCTAGAAATCAATAGATTTCCAATGAAATAATCGTTGCTTACCAGTAAAGAGATGATTTCAGAGAACAGGCATAGGCGACCCCCTGTGCCCACCTTGCTGTAACTTTGGCTCAGACCCAGGCATACACATTTGGCACTGGTGTTGGCCGCTCTAAAGCTTTGCGGGGCTGTTTTCTAGGTGTTTCTGGGTAAGGCTGGAACACTGGAGGATCTCTGACAATACAGGGGTTCAAATATAAAACCACCAAAAATGTCAATGATATTAGGTGACAGCAGGAAGCCCTATGGAGCACGCACTCGAACAAAACAATGCATCAGACTCTAAAACAAAAAGCCCAAGTTGTTTGTGGAGAAAAAAAGTGTTTATTGTAGCCTCGCAGCGCCCCCTGGTGGTGAAGGGCACAGGTTTCAGACTTAGACCACTTTGTGTCACTTCTCCCTCTGCCGCTCAGGGCTGTTCAACTTTGGGGAACTGATTTAACATCTCTGTGCTCATCATCTCCGCAATTGTAAAACGGGATGTTAAAATCAATGCTGGTCTCATTGGTTAATCGTGGAAGCACTTAACACAGTACCTACCATATTGCAAGACTTCAATAAATGTCAGTTATTCTTCTTGAGTTAATGTTATTATATGTTATCCATAAAAGTTGCTTTCTTGTGGTTTTTAAATCTATTAGAATAGATAAAATTATTAAATTGTTTTCCTTCGTATCATCAGTTTATCATTGAACTCAAAAATCATTTTTAAACAGATCTTTTGAAAGTGTTGAATGTGGTTGGATTGAGCCATTATATTTATAGTTTATTTTCTTCAATAAGATCATTTTACCACACTTTTTTGCTCTCTTAAACTTAGCGAGGCCCTACTCTCTACAAGTTTATGTTTATTTTTCCTTTTTTTCATTAGACATATTGTAGATTTATAGAAAAACCATGCAGAAAACACAGAGTTCCCATATATCCACTTACATACAAATTTTCCCTATTATTAACACTTTCCATGAATGCAGCACCTTTGCTACAATTGATGAAACAATGTTAATTAATTAAGGTTCATTGTGTTGTACACTTCTATGTGTTTTCTTTTCATTTTTATTCTAGTAGCATATATACAACCTAAAATTTCCCCTTTTCAACACATTCAAATATAGAATTCTGTGGTGGTAATTACCTTCACATTCCTGTGCTACCATCACCACCATCCATTACCAGAACTTTTCCAACACCCCAGTACTAACTAATCATTAACTCTTTCTCTCTACCCTGGCCCCAACCCCTGGTAAGCTGCATTCTAGTTTCTGACTCTGTAAATTTGCTTATTCAAATTATTTCACATCAGTGAGATCACCAAATATGTATCCTATTGTGTGAGGCTTATTTCACTTCTTTCACGTAATATGATATCTTCAGGGTTTATCCACGTCGTCCCTTGAATCGGAACTCCATTCCTTTCGTACGACTGAATAATATTCCATTGTATATATATACCACATTTCATTTATCAATTCATTGGTTGATGGACACTCAGGTTGCTCCTATCTTTTGGCAATTGTGAATAATGCTGCTAGGAACATTGGTGTGCAAATAGCCATTCCTATCACTGCTTTAAATTCTGTTGGGTATATATCTTCTGTTGTGGAATTGTGGGGTTATATGGTAATACTATACTTTACTTTCTGAGGAATGTCCAAACTGTCTAACACAGCAGCTGTACGATTTTACATTCTCATCATTAAAGAACAAGTGTTCCTGATATTCCATATCCTCTCTAAAACTTGTTATTTTTAAGCCTTTTAAAATAGTAGCCATATTAGTCTATATGAAATGGTATGTCATTTTGATTTTGTATGTGTTTCCCTGATAGCTAATGATGTTGGGCATCTTTTCATGTGTTTATTTTTTTTGCCATTTGTGTATCTTCTTTTGACAAATGACTTAAAGTTTTTGCCCATTTTTTAACTGGGTGGTATGCCTTTTCCTTGTTGAGTCATAAGATTCCTTTATATATTCTGGAAATTAAACCCTTATTGGATATGAGATATCCAAATATTTCCTCCCCTCTCGTAGGTTGTCTTTTTACTTTCATGATGACATTCTTTGATGCACAAAAGTATTTACTTTTGATGAGGTCCCATTTATCTATTTTGTCTTCTGTTGCCCATGCTTTTGAAATAAAGTCTAATTAATCATTGCCTAACAAAAGGTCTTGAAGATGCTTTCCTATATTTTCTTCTAAGAGTTTTATAGTTTTGATTCCCATATTTAGGTCTTTAATCATTTTGCATTAATTTTTGCATGTTGGGTGAAGTAGGGGGTCCACCTTCATTCTTTTGCAAAAAGAGATCCAGTTTTTTGCAACTTCATTTGTTGAATAGACTATTATTTCCCCATTGAGTGGTCTTGGGGCCCTTGTCAAAAATCAACTGGATATAGAGGTGAGGGTTCATTTCTGAAAACAATGCAATTCCATTGATCTATATGTCTGTCCTTGTGAAAAAGTACCATACTGTTTTGATTACTGTAGCTTTGTAAAGTTCCAAAAATGGGAAGTGTGTGTCCTCCAACTTCATTCTTCTTTTGCAAGACAGCTTTACCTATTCGGGGTCCCTTGCCATTCCATATAAATTTGATGATTGACTTTTCCGTTTCTGCAATGAAGCCTGTTGGAAGTTTGATCGCCATTGCATTGAATCTGAAAATCACTTTGGGCTGAATTGACATCTTAATATTTAATCTTCTAATCCATGAAAATGGAATATCCATCCATTTATTTAGGTCCTCTTTGATTTCTTTTAGCAATATTTTATAGTTTTCCATGTGTAAGCCATTTATATACTTGGATAAATTTTCCCCTAGATATTTGTGTATTTGTTTAGTTTAGTTACTATTTCAAGTGGATATTTTTTCTTGATTTCCTTTTCAGATTGTTCATTACAAGCATATAGAAACACTAGTGAGTTTGTTTATTGATCTAGTATCCCGTCACTTCGGTAAATTATTTATTAGCTCTAGTAGCTTTGTTGTGGATTTTTCAGGATTTTCTATATATTGGAACAAGTCTTCTGCAAATAGTGACAGTTGCGCTCCTTCCCTTTCAGTTTGGATGTCTTTTATTTCATTCTCTTGCCTAATTACTCCTACTATAACTTCCAGCCCAGTGTGGAATAACAGTGATGACAGCAGGCACCCTTATCTTTTTCCTAATTTTAGCAGACAGCTGTCTATATTTCACCATTAAGTATGAGGTTAACTTCGGGTTTTTCATATATGCCCTTTAAACTGTTGAGTAAGAACTTTCCTTCTATTTCTAGTTTTCTAAGTGTTTTTATCAAGAAGTGATGCTGGATTTTGTCAAATGCCTTTTCTGTGTCAATTGAGATGATCAGGTTATTTTTCCTCAGTTATATTAATGAGTTATATTACATTAATTGATTATCTTATGATGAAACACACTTACGTACCTGGGATATATTCCACTTGAATAATTATTATAGTGTGCTGTTAGGTTTGGTTTGCTAATAATCTGTTGGGGATTTTTTCACCTGTATTTATTAGGGTTATTGGTCTGCAATATTCTTTTTTTGCAATATCTTTATCTGGCCTTCATATTAGGGTGATATTGACCTTAAATAATAAGTTAGAAAGGGTTCCCTCCTCTTCAATATTTTGGAAGTGTTTAAGCAGGACTGGTCTTATTTGTCCTGGGCTTTTCTTTTTTGGGAGGTTTATGATTACTGATTAAACCTGTTTGCT
This sequence comes from Cabassous unicinctus, assembly GCA_029593785.1. Lineage (NCBI taxonomy): Eukaryota > Metazoa > Chordata > Mammalia > Cingulata > Chlamyphoridae > Cabassous > Cabassous unicinctus. The sequence continues at coordinate 425 of JAQZBX010016547.1, read as the reverse complement.
TGTTATTGATCTGTTGAGATTTTCTATTTCTTCTTCAGTCCCTGTAGGTGGTTTATGCATTTCTAGTAATTTGTCCACTTCATCTAGGCTATCTAATTTTTGGTGTAGATTTGCAGATGTCATCCTCTTATAATCCTTTTTATTTCTGTGGGGTTGTTAGTATTGTCCCTCCTTTCATTTCTGATTTTAGTTATGTGTGTCTTCTCCCTTTTTTTCCTTTGTCATCTATTTAAAGGTTTGTTGATTGCACTGATCTCTTCAAAGAAACAAACTTAGGTTCATTGATTTCTTTATTGTATTATTTCATCTATTTGATTTATCTCCTCTCTGATATTTTCTTATTTCCTTCCCTCTGTTCAATTTGAGTTTAGTTTGCTCTTCTTTTTCTAGATCCACAAGTTGTGAGGTTATATATCTTACTTGAG